>JAHZNC010003980.1:0-11092 GCA_027744095.1 Zhuqinia jingwanae | reverse complement strand
TCTTTAGAATATTATTATTATTATTACTTTCCTTCTTGATATATTTCTCCTTTAAAAATATATGCATTATAAAAAAATGGGTAACAAAAGTGGAAAATTTTTATGCTGCTGCTCTTTGTGTTTTTACATACGTGTACAAATAGATGTATATAGTGGTAGGTATGTAGGTACATATATAGTTAAATAAATACGTTTTTGTGTAAAGAAAAGGTGAAGATACAACAAACACATATAAGGCTCGTGCTATATCCTCTGAGCTTTTCTCTGAAAAAAAACGGAAGATTTTATTTAGATTTTTTGTTGTTGGACTTCTTTTTTTTCCTCTTATTTTGATCAGATCATCGTCAGCATATTTTTGGAGACCCTTTTTCTTATGAAATCCTGTTACGTTTTTGTTAGTTTTATTATATTTCTTTTTTGGGGTATAAAAAAGGAATGATGACTATGTAAAAAAATAAAATACAGTTTTCAACCTTTTTTAAGAGTTCCTTACGGTTTCTTGTGTAAAGAATGAAGGAACCCTTCTTACTTCTTTTTTAACAGCACAAAAATATATATACATATTTCATGAATGGGGTATAAGGGTACATATGTATTTATATGGATTGGAGAAAAAAATATATACATAGTTGTTATAGTTATAATAATGATTAGTGCGGCTTCCCAAGAAAAAGCAGCGGTTCTCGTTGTAAAATGTGGAGTTCATAAGAATAAAAAAGTGGTTTGGTGGTGGGATGCGATGGTGGTTGGGTTGAAGTGGAGGAGACAAACAAGACACGCGCCCCATGCACCATATCACCACCATTCATTTCTCTGGTTGAGTTTTTTAGTAATTTTTTAAGAGCTTAGAGCTCCGAGCATGCTCATTGATCATCATCATGATGATCGTTTAAGCTTCAAGGGATAAGGATTTTTGATAATGTAAGCACGCAAACACAAGCAAGGTAGTAAGTAGGTATACCCATGCACCTTTTGTGAAATAATAGCACAGACGGGGCTTTCTTTTCTTTAAAAAAAAAAGTGCTGCTCATGTCATGTCATGTAATAAATTTTACACGAAGGGGTTTTTTATAAAGTGGACTGGTTTTTTATGGAGGTCTTTAGCGGTTGGTTGCGAGGATGATGATGAGGCTAAAAAAGACTTCACACTTTTTTAACTGGCTGAATGAAGCGAGAAGGGATGATGCTCTTCAAAGAAGGATGATGATGATAGGGTAGAGTGGAAATGATGAAAGGGTTTTTTAAACAGTAAAAAAGCAGCCGTAAAAAAGTGAAAGGGTGAGAGTGTTGCTGGTATATTATTATTGTTGTTGTTGTTATACTACTCTTCTCAAGTAAAATATTTTGAGAGAGAGAGAGAGGGAGAGACAGCAAAGTGAAAAGTAATGTGATAGGGTTGATTTGATTGTTGAGTTGTGTGATAATATGATATGGTTGGATGATGTCGTCGTGTGGAGTGAGGAGGATGATGATGATGTTGATGATGCTGATGATAGAGGTAATTTGTTTCACCCTTTCACTCCATTTTCATCCCCATTCATCAGCAATAAAGTTATAATAAATATGTTGTTATAAGGTCTAAAAAAAGCTGAGCATTCATTCTGTTGGCATACTTTTAGGGATGGTGTGATTTTCTATTTGAGTGGGCTTGTTTAATGGACACTTAATAACAATAATAATAAAAGGGGTAAAAATGAAAAGGGGTAATAAATCGAGAAAAATAGGAAGCATGAAATAAGTACTTATGCTTCTGTATCGGTTTAGGAAATGCATTAGTTTTATGTTTGATTTCATTTCACCTGCTATAGCTGCTTTTTAGTGGATTTGTAATTTTTATTACCTGTGTGTTTAAAAAAAAGTAGATTTATTATGCTTGGTCCATGAAGATCAGGATACAAGCAAGGTCAAGATGTGATTTATTACACATAAGTAATACATAAAAAATCTACACACATCACAAAATTGATTTTTTTATCGAATGTTGTTTTAGCGGCGTAGAATATTATCCTAGCTTTGTTTTTCGTGGTGTTGGTCGTGGTGGTGACATGATATTGAATAGAGTGATATGACGATGATCATCATCATTTCATCATGAAAGATTGATGGAATATCAAAAACAAAATATCCATAAAAATAAAATAAAAGTTGGAATTGCATGGATCATAAATTGTACTTTTTTGTCTCGCTGCTGCCAGCAGCCGCACAATACGCCGTGGAATACATTTAATGTTTTAACATTACCTTTTTTATGAGTATGATTAAGCAAGCACTACTACTACTACTACTACTACTGCTGCACTGCTGCTGCTACTATAGATTTGTGGTTTTATATTTTGTGGTGTCGTGTTTCACAAAAAAAATAAATCAATTGAGAATTCACCCACACGCACAAATAGAAATAGACAATGGACACCCATCATCGTCACCCATACATCATTACGACCCATTGGTTTCCCTGGAGACTATAATATGACATTATACATCTGACAATTTTCTATAGTATGCTATTTTATACACAGTTTTACTAGGTGCTAATGAATTATTATAATAATCATATTCGGATCATGGTGATGATGATGATAATCGCATATAAATGTGATATCATTTTTTTGTACATTATACATACGTCATATGAATTAGAAGAAGCTCTGTATTCTGCAAACATGATTACTGCATATTTAAATGGTTATGGCTATAGGAGAAAAAAAATATTATTATAGTAGCCGAAAGGAAATTATTATCCTTCAGGGACCACTACATACACATATTACACACAACTACTATAAAAGCGTTTTTCACCATTTCATGCCACGCACATAAAGATAAAACATGTTAGTTAAATAAAAAAAATTAACTTGGCTTACTTAACATTCTTGTTGCTGCACTACAGAATCTGTCTGTACAGATACTGTCAACTTTTCATTGCATTTAAAGCTCCTTTGTTTGTTTGGTTCGCTGAGCTTTTTGCTCCCAAAGCCGAGTACACTCGTACGTTGTATGCACGTAATAAGCAAATAAATAAGCCGGTCATAAAAAAAGGTTTTGATCCTCGCTCACTCGCTCTCTCTCTCTCTCTCTCTCTCTCTCTCTAACTCTATGCATTTCTCAACTTCTCAACCAGCCAACCAACAACACAGCTCATTTCCATAAAAAGGCAAAAAAAAAATCTTAGTAATTTACATGGTTTTTACAAAAGCAGTAGTAATCGTAGCAATCCCTTTGTTGATGGTCGTTGCACGGAAGAAAGGCAGGAAGGATAATAAGGAATGGCTATATGGTTGCAGGGAAGTTTATAGGTTAGGTAGGTAGGAAGGAACATGAAGCAAAGCCCTTTTACTACTCATATTATATTATTATCATACTTTTTATTCCTTTTTTTTTCTTCTTCTTATTCTTCTTACTTTGTCAAACTGCTTGCTCTCCTTTCACACAATTTACATTATTTTTTTTTAAGAGAGAGAGAGAGAGAGAAACAAGAGCATCCCAAAAAGGCGGTGTAGTGTGTGGTGACATTGAACATGATGTCAACTGAGCTCAAGTCAACATTTTTTTTAAACATGCAAATTGAATGGCAAGTCATCAAAAAGTTGTAGTTTTTTTACAAGACAAGTTCAACGTTCACCCCAAAAAAAATATTCTCCCATTTTTTTCATCTATCAAACGTTGCACTTTTTTGCTCATTTTTTAACAGAGACTTTTCCTGTCAAGTATATTAAATTCCTTCTCATGTTTTGTCTTCATTGTACATGTGTCAAATGTCACATAATCATGTCTCTATTTTTTAGTTTCTTAATTTTTCTTCAAATCAAAAAACAGCTTGACTTGAATAACTTATATATTATGACTTGACTGCTCTTGTCAAGTCTCCCGTTGCTCCCAATTATTTTACACTGTCGTAGTTAATAATAAAAGAGCTCCCAAGTCAAAAATCCATATATACTTTTATTTCTAGTTTAATTAAAACTTTTAAAAAGTATAGTAATATTTGTTGATGATTTCCCCTGTCAATCTTACCATTATTATTAATTTTATTTTCATTGTTCATCCGAGTTGGCACACTGAAACAGAATAAAAATAGATTTGACACTTGTCCTCTTCCTAAATAATAAAAATATAGCTTGTCTTACTGTAAGAGAGTGTATAGCTGTCGGTTTTATGCCCTGTGTGTATATTCCTTCTATTCATTCAAGTGAAGAAAAACGGAAACACTCTCCCTTCCTATTATTATTTTTATTGCATATTTTGATCACCCAGAGTGACTCACACTCAAATGTATATACCTATACATATATATAATGCATACGACAGTTATGTTTCTTTTTTTGTGAAAATCACAAAAAAAATCTCATGTATTTTCATTTCATCTTTTTCGTTTTTTTTTTTGGTATTTTTAACAGAATAAGTACTAGGACGAGATACAGAAGATATTATTGCCACTGCCTATTTATAATAATAATATGAGTTCCTATTTTTCTGCACCACTAGACCTATTGAAAAGGGTTCCTCTACAAAAAAAACTAGTCATAGTAATAATCATGATCAGGAATCAGAAGGATAATAGTAAAAATTACTGTAGAGGATGTTAAGCCATTTGTCCTAGTGACAAAAATACACATATTTTATATTTTTTCCTCTCTCTCTCTCTCTCTCTGCAATCTCGTCGTTTCCTCCTCAATATTTTTTGTGGTGTGTGTGTATGTATGCGTGTCTACATGGAAGAGTGAAAAAAATTGGAGACACTTGGAAAGTTGATGATGCATAAATTGTTGGAAATGGTCGTTTTTATCATCAGATTTTATTCTCAAAAAAAATATGTGTATACTGGGAATCATCATCATTATACTTATGATAATAATATTCACATCACAATCAGTAGAAGATCATCATCATCAAGACCAACCATCATGATAAAAATGGTAAAAATGTTGGTTTGTTGAGTAAGTCTGATATAATGTGATGGTGATCACCATTACGCCTTGATGATCATTTTTATTGCAAAGCGAAGATGATGATAGGAGTAGAACAGACAGAGAGCGAGAGAGAGAGATAAAGTGAGAGAGTGAGGACATGGTAGTAGTATATGCACAGGGTGTAATGGAATATTTGTCGATTTTAGGTACTCCTTAATTTGCGTGTCCAGCAATAAATAATGTTTTGCTTGTCAAAAGCAAATTATTATTATATTTTTTTGAGGAAGAAAAAAAGAGAGGATCTCTAGAGAGAGTTTTTTTTGTAGTAGTGTTGAGTAGACTAGACTGGATCATAGTTAACATTAAAAAAATCAACAAATTTAACATAGCTTTCAACTACTTTCATCCAAATGTTTAATGTCCTCCACGCATTATTGTAATAATGTTGTCGAGCTTTTTTTATAAGCACTTTTATTCCTTCAGTTTATGTTTGCAGTAGTACATGCAGTTGTTATAATGTATATATTACATCTTAGCATGCAATGCATGGTCATTCATTATATTATATTACCATAAAAAGAATTCTGGTGTGGTCCTCCAAAGCTTTTTTGATTGTGTAAGGTTGCTGAATGGAATTTTGGTTCATTTGGATGATAATAGAATATGTGTACACTTTCATCGCCTTTGTTATTCCATTGTATGTAGTTATTATCATCATGATGACATCAAAAAACACATTCATTTGTTCTAAAAATCTGAGACTTGATAAGAGTGAATGGCAGTAAGAAGCTAATCTGACTTTATTTGACCATTCGCTGTGGTATTGATGTATGGTAGCAGTAACTTAAATTGTGTCTATGGCCTACCATAACCTTTGCACTGCATGCATATTATTAAAATGTATTTGCCTATTTTTTGTCTATATGAATTCATATGTTAATTATGTATTATTATTATTATTTGTTTTTCTATAGTGCTTTTACAATCTTCAAGAAGAGCGGGAGGAAATCTAGGGAAGGATTGTTGGGAAATGGAGGGAGTAGTCTAAAAGTGGAGGCGACATCCTATATCGACGCTAGTCAAGCCAAACAGTTTCTATTCATAGTTAAATATATAACTTTATCCTCTCGTCACCATTGTCAACTCCACACAACAAGTTTCGTCTGAAAGAAGAGTACAAGTAAGGTAAGCGGTTGGAGTGTGATTCGTGAAGCTTTTTTTTGTTACTTTTTTTTAAACGTCTTCTTTTTTATTAAAATATTATTTATATTATAACGGTTAAAATATACAGCTTTGGTTTATTGAGGATGCTGGATAATAATGTATGCATTTGTAAATTATTATTGTTAGCCTGTTTGTTAAAAAACATGAAATGGCTATCCTGATATTTTGAATTTTCATTTCATTTATGAATGGTTCATCTGTTGAGCAACTCAACGGACAAAAGTTTTCGTTTTACATGACTTTCATTTTTACTCATATCTGATCAGATTTTGTTAATGCATAATAATGTCGACAGAATGAAGGACCACACAAGCAAGATGCTGTTACAATGAAAGTGTCATTCTCAACACCAAAATATGCATAAGTGGAATGTTTTATTTTATTTTAAAAGGTAGTTTCTTTGCATTCGACAAAGTAATATATTATTTCATACATTGTATTTTATAGTCAATTGCGTGCTTTTAACTGCGACATTGCCCTTCACGTACGTACACACTCAATAACTCACTATTATTTACGTTATTGCACTTTTTTGTTTTTTTCTTCATCGTCGTTATTCAAATCATCGTACTTAAAACAAAAGCTATAATATGCCAAAACAATGCCATATACTACCACCACGGATTTTACTTGTCCAAAAAAAGTGAAATTTGTTTTTATTGATACTGCTGAGAAATTAGGCCAATAAAAATATCCTTCATTGATGATACCCTACTACTATTACTGCCAACTACTGCTCGTTTTTAAACATTTCGTTTTCTTGTTTTTTCATCACGAAAAACTAGACCATTTACATTCAACAACACAACACTTGTTTAAATAAATACTTAAACACAACTTATAATTTTTACCCTACCTTATTTACATGTGTGTAAATACACAACCACACTTGTTAGCTTTAAAAAAAATTATCTCTCTCTCTCTCTTTCTATTTGCTTGGAGTATTGGAATATATGTATAAGAAGATAATATGATGATTGTGATTATTACTGATTATAATAAACATGCATAGTATTGTAAGGTTGTAAGTAGAGAGACCTTGACCAAGATCACCATCTCAAATCATCTCATCATTATCACCACCATTCCCTTCTTTTTTCTCTCGTCGCTATTATAATATTATGCAGCTCTACAACAACGCTAAGAAGGTATGGTGATATGTCGATGATGATGTTATTGTGTAATGTTTGCATAATGTAAATATTCAACCAAAAAAGGGATTTCTCGTAGCTTCTTCTTCTTCTTCGTCTTGAAAAACAACAACAATAAATGGTGCTACTTAGATAGTCTCATTGTCAATGTCAGGGTGAAAAATGAAATCAGGTTGCTAGTGTTAGTGCTTCTGCTGCTGTGGTTGTAAACTGGAGCAGTGATTTTTTGTGGATTTTTTTATTGCTCTACTACTACACAAATACTACTAGTACTAGATTGTTAGGTAACATGAATAGAGAATGATGCTTCCTTTTTGATCTTCTCGTTTTATGGGTTTGGAGACGGACAACGACGACGACGGTTTGCGGACTCCACAGAGAGAGAGAGAGAGAGAGAGTCAAGTGCATAAACAATTACCTATAATTTTGTATGCGTATATGAAAATTTGTGGAAACTGGTTCAATCCAGCCTAACAAATCCAATTCCACCACAGTGACTCCTCCGATTTCTCCTTTTCTTCATATTGGATGACGAAAAAAAGGATATCGTGAGAAGGCTTACATTTCATTATATATTTTTTTTAAAGACGTGGAAGCTACCCAGGCCCTTGTTATGCTTAAATTTTTTTTAAACATACATATTTAAACGTTTTTACTTTTGTGATCCTTTTTATTTTATTTTTTTTTCGCCTTTTTATCTTGAGAGATGGATTGGTTACTAGAGATATGCCGATTGTTGTATGTTTTATACGTAATAGTAATAATAATTGCATGAGTGCGTAATATATTATTATTTCTTATTCTACTACTGCAGTAATAGTAGCACTTTATGCATTTTATTTCCTTGTTGTTTTGATAATACACAAAATGGTAAAAAGAAGAAGAAGAAGAAGGAAATAGGAAAAAAGGAGGTGATGTGAGAAGAAGAAAAATAAAGGGATTTTTAAAGACGATAGGAATCAAGGCACTTGTTTTGTTGTTGTTGTCGCTTTCGTTTTCAATATTTTTTCGTCCATTACTACCCATCCATCCATCTCCATAATATGCATATGTGCTCATGTGAGGAGAGGATAATGATTAGTGTGTGATATATCACAATGATGAGGATGAACCCTGCAGGAAAAGGGTAACTACCTCGACGTGACTCAAGTGAGACTGTATATTATTATCATGTACCAAAAGCCTAGCCATCTACCTGTTCTTCGTATTTCCTTGCATTTTTTTGAGATTCTAAGAAAAAAAAGGTTAGACTGAAAGATTATTATTATAATGATGATGATGATGAATATTGGTATTGTCAATATTGCGTATTTCCATTACGTATCACTTTTATGCGAGGTGGTATTGTTCTTTTGAAATCTGTTGAGTCCTGTTGTAGTATTTGGGTTTGTTTGGGAATTTCATGGGAAAATTCATATTCGGGTTGAAATTGAATATTAAAAAAAAAATTTTGAAAAAAAAAGAGGAATATAATAAAAAGGGAAAAAAAGGGAGAGTGTTTTCTAAAGAGTCACATCACATCACCTCTCTGATGACCGGGTAGAAAAAAAAGAAGGATTAGAATTTTTACACGAAAAAGAAATTTACATTTTTTTTATAAAGAAAAAAGGATTCTTTTGGGGTAAATAGTGTGGGAATGAATATTTTTCAAAAAAAAAGTTAATAGGGTTATGTCATATCCCACCACAAGTAACAATGACAAATAATAATAATGGGTTTATTCACAAGCATATATGTAGGTATAATAAATAATAACAATAGTGGGCATCCTGTTAAGTCATTCTAAAAAAACAGGTACAAAATATAATGAGTTTTGTGGGAATGGGGAAAGAAGAAGGAAGAAGAATTGTATTTGATTGAAAATCGATTTTATATGATTTCATTTGGGTAGCATGTAATATCAATAATGCTAAGAAATAAAAACATTTAAACTTTTTTATTTTCTTTCAAGAAAATGACAAAATATATTTGGAAGCATTTTACACAAACATAATAATAATTATCAGTTTTGCTAATGAAAGAACACTCAGTTATTTCTACTCTCTCTACAAGATAAACAAAGCACCAGCAGATTTACAAAATAAAAGTAAGCCGTTGGTTGTGTGTTGTTGAGGAGCAAGAAGAGACTCGTGTCTCGTGTTCTATTGAAGCCTATAACGAAGCAGCCAGATCTTTCTATTTTTAAAAACCAAGCACAAACCAACTTTTTTTTAGTATGCTTGTCCGAGGACATTTATTGTCATATCGTCAAAGTTGTCCCCATCTGCTCCTACTGCTATACTGAAGTGAAATGCGACATGATCGCACATAATATCAGGGCTAAAAATATGTTTTAACGAAATGTATATAAGATAGATAGGCTTTAATGGTTTCTGGTTGGTTTTGATTGATTCCGCTTGTTTATTGTTGTAGCACGCTTGTCCATCACACAAAAATCGCACACATCCAATGTAGTAGCATGCATGGCTATTACAAAGCAAACAAAGAGGGTACTTAGATACTTGAGTAGCAGTGAAGCACTTGAGCTCGAAAAGAGAATTTGGGGGAAAGTGGGGTAGATTAAAAATTTGGGTACTTGGTCTGGTCTTTTTATTTTATACATTGTAAATCCTCCGCATTCTGCTCTTCTGTCTCAATATAAAATATATGTAGTGTGCGTGCGGAATCTCATTCTCTGCCAACAAAACAACGGCAATGTTGATGAGATGAGATGATGATGCAACGGTCAGCAAAACAATGGAGACAGGAAAGGAAATATAAATAAAACTTTGTAAACTCTGTTATGCTTATGCGAGTTGAGTTGAGTAGTAGAATGGATGGATAATGTTTCCACTTTGCTAATTCCTATTCAAACACTTTTCATGGATTTACTACATGAGGATGATGACGATGATGATGATGATGAGATGTGTGCGTATGCGTTGCATCATGACGTGGTGTCTGTATATTTATTTGCCTCGGGTTACAATTTAGTTAGCTGGCTTTTTTTTCTTGCTCTCAACTCAATCTGTTTTATCAACAGCAAACACACTAGATATGTTGAACTTTACTGAAAAGAAAACTATTTGCTTTTGCCTTTTTTTTTGTGCATTATCATGTGTGATTGAGCAGCCAAGTAATTTACCTACAACCTACCTACCTGGTCCTGATCTTGATTTTAATTAATTAACTGTCTCAGCCAAACATTGTAAATAGAGTGAGTGGGGCAGTAGCTTAGTGGATGGATATTGTTGGATTTTCTGATTGGAATCAATGAGGAATCAAAGAGAAAGAAGGAGGTTGACAGGAGGACGAAACAACAGCAATCGTATAGTAGGCAACGGGCTGATTAAGAGAAATGATCAGATCAGCCAGACATCGTATATACTGGTGGAGTGGAAACAATGGAAAGTAGTAGTAGTAGTAGTGGTGGAAAATAAGTATATTACATTTAGTTGTCACCTTGGAGAAGCCTATAAGCTATTTTTTTGTGTATGCAGTGCAATGAAACGACATCACACAAAACTCCCACTTTGCAAATGAATGAAGAATTGGGAGAAGAGGAAGGAGGGGAGATTACAGTTGTGCGTGTATCTCTGCATGTGTGTGTGTGTGTGTGTGTGTGTGTGTGTGTGTGTGTGTGTGTGTGTGTGTGTGTGTGTGAGCAACACAGTAAAAATATCTGAAATATCTGGTACACGTCAAATAATTCCACTTATTAGGGACATATGCCTATATATTTGCCCTGTTTCTTCCTCCAAGCCTTCCATCTATCTATCCATTCATCCGTCTGTCCGTGCACATCGAAGAAAGTGGAATAATTGCTGC
>JAHZNC010003979.1:0-13640 GCA_027744095.1 Zhuqinia jingwanae | reverse complement strand
ATCTTAATTGTAACAAATATGCATTAATTTTATCCTCAAAAGTTACATCTTCATCGTCACACTCAAAGTTGACACAATTGGATCTTACCATTTTATTCCACTCGTTCGTAGTGTACCATTTAACTGAGATACAATCATAAATCTTCAAGCACATGTTTTGATTTTAGGATTTTGTTCAATCAGCATGTAATTACTCTGATCCATTACATCAGTAGCAATATTAATGTCACATTTTCTATTCTGGATTTTCAATCATTCGCTGTATCAGCTTTTCAACAATCAGCAGCATTTCTCTATTTCAGCAATAATACGCATAAAATACAATATAGCCAACAAGAAATTTATCTAATTGCCATACATACTACATATATTGCATTAGTAATCATTACTCATCATTTAACAAAAAAACGATAAATATAACTAAGTTGATAGTATCTTATAAGTACACTCAACAACATTACATATGATATGAAATGTTAACGTTGTGAAATTATTATTAGCAAAAATATGATGATGTAGAAACCTAGATTAAATCCAATTTTAAATCAGATCACAAATTAATTGATGTAGATGATGAAATGACATGTATATAGTTTAAAAAGTCGGAGATAGTAAAAGGGGCAAGTCCTAATGCAAAACAGTCTCATTCCAAAACATTGCGCAACGAGATTTCTTTTTTCACCGAGCTCACGCTGTAATTTAAGTACCATTGCTACTCATATATGGTATTGTTAATGTGACGAAATAATATGTAAAGTGGCAATCCAGAAATAATAATAATATGTTCTTTTCCATTGTGTTCACCTTGTCTTTCCTGGGAAGTGGGATCCTTGGGGCGGTTCCTAATAGGGACACCGTTATAAAGGACTTCCATGGCAGAGAATTCATCGATGGTAGAAGGGAATATCTGTTGGAGTGGACCATTGATTGGCGAAATAGAATGATGATATTCAATATCACTGTTGCCACGAATGGTTGGGTTGGATTCGGATTTAGTAAGGATGGGACAATGAAGGATGCCGACATGGTTATTGCAGGCATTCATTCTAACCGGCGTCCTTACATAACGGTAAGTAATTCTAACTTGCGATTTTTAATTCCAGTGTAGATGCTGCAGGCTAGTCTCGTCTTATCAATGTGATATTTTTAACCATTTAATTCAATCTCTAGGATTTCCACACGGATTGTCATCGTGAGCTGATGGCAGACAACAAGCAAGACTGGAATCTGCTGGGATCCATGGAAATGGGTGGAAAAACCAGCATTCAGGTTTCAAGACTCATTGACTCATGCGACTCGGAAGATTATCCAATAACAGTAAAATAATATTCGATGATGTTTAAGAATTACTGTAAAATATTACAAATATTAATACGTTGGATTTATACGAAAATCTTAATATCGATTTATCACTGAAATTCACTTAGGAGGATCTGGTATTTTTATTATGGGCATTTGGAGAAACAGACAATATACAATACCATCACCAAAATCGTGGTTCATACAAACTTTATCTATTGGATCCCGTTGTTCATCCGGCACCGTCCACGTCCTTTTTGCCAAAGTGGCGAGTATCAACGAATTTTACATTAACTACTCGCACAACTTCATACTGGTGTAGTGTTCACAAATCGCCACGATCATCCACAAATCAGAAACATCATCTTATTCAGGTATTTTTTTACATTTAGTAATAAAACTAGTAAAGCAACATACCATAATTGCTCCGTACACTGCCATTGCTTAAATTCAAATGTTTATTTAATTTACATCAGTTTAAAGTCGTGTTGGAAAATCTGCAAGCTGTTGCTGTGAAACACACTCATCACATTGTTCTCTGGCGTTGTTTTGCCCCGCCTGGAGTGGATCCACGAACTATATTTGAGCCCCTCCTCGCGCTTTACCCAGGAGAAGAATGCTACATTACTACAAGCAACTTAATTCCCATTAATTTATGTCGCACAATCGTTTACGTTTGGGCTCTTGGTGGAAGGGTAAGAAATGAGTGTACCTATGTTTAAAGAGCTGTATCATAATTATAAAAATAGCACGTGTTTTATGAGAAAAAAAAAAGATTCTAAAACCAAGGTTATAATGGATATATTTTTTGACAGGAACTGGTTTTTCCTGACCATGTTGGCTTTCCATTTATGGAATCTCCTGACGAATACTACATGCTGGAAAGGCACTTCGATAATCCGGAAGGGTCGGGTGGAATCACTTTTGAATCTGGTGTTGAAGCAATTTACACACCAAGATTGAGGTACACGGAAGTAGAGAGGTTTCCCCTCTTATAATATGCGGATATAAACCATGTCTTTGTATTTGCAGGCCAGAGGAAGCCAGTTCGTTGATGCTTAGTCTGGACTTTTTCAAAATCTACATAATTCCTCCTGGAACACAGCAATACAAGATATACTCACAATGTAGTCCTGAATGTACGACAGCCATGTTTCCCCGCGGAGGAGTAAATGTATTTGCTATACATACTCATACACACGTCTCAGGTAACGAAAAAATGTCGTTAGTGAACATATATACGTATATGGGTATGTTTAAAATGTAACCCCAATCAACTTTTAATTTGTATGCACTTAACTTAATATAGGAAGAAAAAACAAACTTCATCATTACAGGAACGGAAAGGAACTTCCCTGGATAATCAAAGACGATAACTATGATTTCACGTTTCAGACACCCCGGCCGCTGCCACGCGAGAGAAAATTACTTCCTGGAGATCACCTGTCATTAGGTATGTACATTATGTGGTGGGTTCACTGATCCGGACCACAATTTTAGGGAATAAAGTTTGTGGTGTGGGGTGGGTTTGGCCCCTAAAATTGTGGTCCGGACACATATGTGCAATAATGTGCATGTGTAGTTCATAATTGTTTACATTTATGTTCCAAATCATCCAGAATGTATATATGACGACACTTGGACCAATGCCACCACTGTTGGTGGATTTTCTACTAAAGATGAAATGTGTCTTCAAGTACTCTACCATACGGTGCCCATTCCGTTTTCATATTGTACGAGTCACATTTCTGAGGATGTTTCGCTGGGTCTTCTAGGAGTTCAAAACTATACTTGGTTCGATTTTTTAAAAGTTTACGCTTGCATTTTGCAGCAATTTACTTATTTAATAATACCATTTTGGCTTTATATAAAGGGACTTCCACACAGAGGAAAGAATTGTCACCAGTCCGTTGTCTTTACGTGGACAAACGTTGGCTCACGTGGCAGATGATTTAACCCAGTGGACAGAACAATTACGTGATGCCGCTATAAATATTGGTGCTTCACACCCTCAGATCCTAGTATGTCCATTGACTAATCCTTCCCAAGGATCCACGCAGGTCGATCCAGCTTCGCTGGGGTATGCATATCAAATGATGATGGGAACTTATACTCAACCTATTGTAGCCCCCGGAGTTAGAATCATTATATCCCGAAATCCATTGCTAGATGTCCAATTTAGTCGATTACGCACTTGTCCGGCAGTTTAATATTGGGAAGAATTATTATGACTAGTTTATGTACGAACATGCAAAACTGCTTGCTTACATGTATTTATAATTAAATAATAAAATGTTTTTTATCATGATTTTTTTAAATTCATAAAGCAGAAATATTTATTCTAAATTTAATTCAAGATTTTTCTATCATGTATTATTAATAACAACAATAATTTATTTGTCGCTACAGCAGATTTAAACGACGTATAAATCTCCTATGCCACATAAATGAAGTGATTGCTGACAAACTAAACCACGTCACAAAATAGCTAACGTGCTCATTCCTCAAAGTTACTCTTGTTTGACGAGGAATCGGAATAGAATCCGCACGTGCATTAGAGAAATCGGCACCTTCAATCGAATACAGGTCCACAAAAATTTCTTCGGTATTAAGAAGTTGCGACATGGTTTCGAGATCCCTGCAATTGTTTCAAATCATGTGTATTTTACTCTTGAAGGGCAAAATTGTTTTGGGATGATCTTATCTCAGTTATCAATTACCTGTAAAACAACACTTTTTGACCTGGTTTGTGCTTGCTCACAAAGGGCGCACGATTTTCGTTCTTCCTGAGGATTCCAACTATTTCCACTGGGCCTTCTACATGTTTGAATTTGCTAGGATTACGTGCATTGATCCACCCTCGATTGACTAGAATGCTTTCACTAAAAACAAAAAAAAATACAAATAATATGCAATTATTTTAGCGGATCCTTAAAACGACAATGTCAATGCTATGTACGGTTAACTTACTTCCTCCCTTCTAATTTAAACGGAGTGACTACATGGTATCCATTATTGCCTGACCCAGAGGAAAACAACCCCCGACCTTTTTCATCAAACCGATCATCATAATGTACTAATGATCTGGGTCCCATCAGAATTTCATTAGAATAGTCAAACTCTCCCCTGACTTTGACTTTCCTGTATTCCAGCCCTTGCAACTCTTGCGTCCTGTAAGACAATCAAATATATTTTCAAAATGCCTCACAACCAAATCAAAAGAAAACTACTGCTATTACTTACTCCTCTGGCAATGGAATTGGATCAGCAATGGACTTTATTCGCATTTGCTCAATAAGCCCCAACTTCCAACGCCACCTGCACACCTGCCAGATTCCTAAAGCCAATGTGCTTACTGGAATGACCTATTGAAAGTAAGAAATATATTTTCTCAAGGGGAAAATTTTGCTGTACATAAGATAAAATATAAACCAGTTTTATTATTATTTATACCAGCAAAATCCAGCCACCATCCGGCATTGCATTGCCACTCTTCTTCTTATTCGATGACTTATAACTACTTGTAGTAGTGCTTGATTGTGCGGCAGCTTTCTGCTGTGTTCCAATCTTGTTGCTAATTTGCATGTATGATGACAAAGAAATGTTTCTGGAAATTACGCCCTTGAAAAGGTTACTAGATTTAAACACTGAGCCAGTGAAACTTCTAGCTAGCACAGCCATTATAGCAACTGTCAAAATTTATGGACTAACAACGTATCAAATTACTGGAGAAACCCAAAATGAAATTCCGCTAGTGAACTCTTCCACAGTCCACATCCACATGTTTGTGCAAAAGTATTTGTTTACATTATGATATCAGTCAATCTTTTCCCGCAACTATATTTTGAATTGTACCTTTCAATGAGCTTTCATGATAATATGGCCTTTGTTCGCGCTTGTATGTGAAATAAAACAATGATTAATTAAAAAGTTCCAAAATTTTAAGTTGATTTTAATAAAAAGTGTAAAGCCTGTTTAGGAATGATTAATTTAGATAATAACATAGGGACATCAAATCACCGGATTGCTAATTTTTCGTTTACAAGTGTTAAAATTCATTCACGTATTATACTAACTAACAGAGCTTTATCACTTAATAGTCACTAATTTTTTTTACTGGTGATCCTCGTAAAGTAGCGCATCCTCATCAGCGTAAAGGACAAGATTGTCGCCAAGATTGTCGCCATCAAAGTCATCGTCTCCTTCCAGGAGTAGCCTTTCTTGTGCTAATGCGGCTGCATTTACAAGTGGGGAACGAGCAGAGGTGGTAGCAAATGGTGTTGTTGTGACTTCACGGCTCTTTGCTTGAGACTTCTTTTTAAATGTGACCTTCAAACTTGGTTTAACATTTTTTGGTTCGCCCTTTATTGTCACCTTAAAATTTGCAACCACGTTTTGACGAGATTGTCCTCTTACTGTAACCTTCAAATTTTCGGCAAAATGGTCCGCGATTTTGAACCTCCTTGACTGCTGGATTTGAAACTCTTCTTCGACCTCATCCATGTCTCCGTCATCTGGCTCGTTGGATGGAATGTCGATTTGAGTGTCCGTGATGCGATACTGCATCATCCAATCTCGCTTCTGTAAAAAAAAGTAAACAAGCATCACAAAAGTTAAAAACACAAGTAAATATCTTTAGTGTAGTTTTATGTAGGCATGCTGTATATATATATATATTAATTACCAAATTAGTTATTTGTGGATTAAATCCAAGGAGTCGCATTTGCGGAAAGCCCAGGACTTCATTGCCCATCGGTGTTTGCCTTAAACGGAATTCGTCACCTGTGACAATCTCGTACATTTCTTTCGCGGCGAGCCTCTTTGCAAGCCATGGATAATCATTTTCTCCTCCTGTATGGATTCATAAAATAATATTTTAAATAAATACCTTAAAAATTAATTTTTGTAAAAGTACGATAAAATAATTTCTTTCATTAGAATACTTACGAGTCTCACTGTTGCCTACTTTACACACTGCAGTAAATTTTCCAGGTTTGTTATCAGGAGGAGGCAAAATCGTGAACAATGGATTTCCAAGATTTTTCAGGTGGGTAGCTTGCTTCAACAACGTTGGATAAACCATTTTATCAATCCTCCAACCTGGGAGCAAACCACATCTTGGCATTGGAGTAGGTCGCTCCAAAACAATTTGTTGAAGTTGTATCTTCTCGTAGACATCGATCGCCGCAAGTTGTCTGGCCAACTGCTTTCGAACGCACTGTCCAGATCCTGTAAAATACCAATAAATAAATAAATAAATAAGTTTCAAGTGCCCGTTACAAAATAAAAGATAATTAAATAGCTCTTACCTCTCAATTCTCCACACATAATATCCACACGATATATTTTCTTGCCCTTTCTCTTTGGATCTTTCAAAATAAAATGCTCAATGTGCACTTCCTTTTTAAGTATCTCTGCCAGCTTTTTGACGCAATGGAGTGGAGTAGTTATAAATCCAGTTTCTTTGTCAACAATCTCCGTGCTGTGTTTCAAGTAAACGTTCTCCCATTCTTCGATCCTGTCTCCCATAATAGAAGTACACGCCGAATCAGCATCGCTTTCTGAAACCACCAAGAAGCCATCTCGCAGCTCCACTTTTCTGGTCGTGAATCCAAGTGACCAGCTACTTGCACTTGGAGTTGGAGAAGGCGCCTGCAATGTCGAATAAATATAAAAAATAATTATTGCAACTCAATTAGGAATTAAATATTCATTTTTAGTACAGTCAATATGATTTGCTGATTACCTGTACCGCCACAGCAAGCTCACTCATGTCTCCCTCTACTAAAACGTCCCCGGGAGCAGCTGAAGTACTTGGTTCGGTGTCCATTTTCAGTAATCACAGATCCCTTCTAACAAATGTACTCGGATGAATTGCAACCTGACCTAGCAAACTAAATTGAAAAAAAAATCATGATTATTTACAGTATAAAAACCTTATAACATCAATATGGAATTAAAAACAAAAAAAAAAGAAATATCTTTAAAGACTTACCACGTTTGATTTGTTTTAGTTACTTGCAGAGAGATTTATCAACAAGACGGAGTTGGATCTTTTACAAACTGCTCTCACGACCAAGTTCTGATGACAGTAGCGTCTGCTGAAGCTCCCGGACTTTGAATGATGAGAACCTCAACTGTTCGACACACTTTTATACTGGATTTTTTCCATTGCAACGTAATATGCTAATTTGATAAATTCTTTGTTCAAGACAGTGACAATGAAAGTACCGAAAACATTTTTCGTAAAATAGAAATTAAAAGAAAGGACAGGAAATAGTTTTTTTTATAAGAGCGATAAGCGATTAACCAAGATTTTATTCAAATGCCACGGTAAGAATGAAAATAATGAATTGCAATGAAAATTCTCCTGAAGAACAAAGAAAATTGGATTTGATGTTTGTTGATGATACTAGAGTACAATGTCAGAAATGTCCTAAAGTGTCAATAAAAGTTAAAATTGAATTTACATAATGTAAAAACTTATTTGCGTCTTATCATTTGTTGTTTTTATTATCTCAGTTTCGATATCAATTTGCATAAAATGAAAACGAATATATATTCATTAAATATACCTGTGTATAACACTATATTTTTCTAATTTTACTACTTGCTTACAACTATGCACCACTGCTTTTATCCGTAACTTTGAACTCAAACTCCACTAGAGTTCCAAGTCCTCCTCGAATAATGTCACCGGATTTTACACCACTGACACCAGCTGGTGTACCCGTCAGAATGACATCGTTAGGTTCCAAAGTAAAGAACTGGGAAATGTATGAAATCAAGTAGGGTATTCTAAATATCATATCCTTTGTGTTTCCGTTTTGCTTCATTTCTCCATTCACTTTGCACCACAAGTCCACATTATGGGGATCAGGGATGGCGTCCTTTGGAATGAACTTACTGACGGGACATGACGTGTCAAAACCTTTAGCAAGATCCCATGGATGTCCTTTCTTCTTGGCAACATTCTAATACAAATGGTAATTCCACAATAACCGTCACAGATTTACATGATGTTTATGTGATGTACGAAAAGTTTAAATAATACAATCACATGGCACTGTTTTCTGGAATATCGGTTCCCTTTTTACCAATTACTATTCCTAATTCAATCTCATGATGAAGTGATGAGCAGCCATTCGGAATCTTAACAATTATCAAACAAAAGAAAATTCAGTGATACTTTAATAATGATATCAGTGATACTGAATGCCTTAATACACTCACCTTAATCGGAATCCCTTCAGTTATGTATGATGAAGCTGGCTTCATAAATAACAGCGGAACTTCAGGCACGGCGTTACCAAGTTCTGCTGCATGGTCTCTGTACAAAATTAAATATGCGACTGTGATTATAACAGAATGTCTGTAAATGACACTACTACTACTACTACTACTACTGTTAAACTACTCAATCACATACTCAACCAAAATGTCAGCTGATATTATTAATTCAAAACAGCTGAGTGAAAACAAACCTATAATTCCGGCCAACAGCCACAATCTTTCGTCCAATTTCCACAAATCTAGCAAAGTTGCTTGACATTTTGAGTATTTCAACAACAAAAATTAAACAAGGGAAAATTCAAAACTTTACTATATTAATTTAACTGATGAACCAAAATGCCGGCTTGTTTATCAAAAAAGCAGCACACACCTTCACCTATGCAATGTCAGCGTGAAACAGAAGAGAAGCAGAACAGCTTGAAAATAGGTACGGTACAAGTGGATATAGTAGGCATGTAAGTGGAGATTACGTTACGATACGAGTGCATAATATGAACACATGAACAGTCGAGGAGTCGTGCAAAAGTGCTTCTTGTTGGATTTGTTATCATTATCATCATTAATATGTGTAAAAAGTTAAAATAAAGTCCACTCAAATGTCAATAAAGTCAAGAGCTCTAGTCTAGTCCAGCACCATACGCACAATAATATAATTCATTATATATTATTTTATATGATTCAAGTATTTTTATCATACAAATTAGCAGTAAAAAATATTAGTACAAACATTAGTATTTCATTTAAAAATATTGATTATAATAATTCAAAATACAAGATGTATATAAACGTTAGACCAAACAAAAATTTATTCAGATTAATCTCAAAGAACTACGCGTCATGAAAAAACAAAAGCTATCGGTACAAGTGTAACACATTACAAAATGATGATGATGAATCACCAGTTGTCGTTAGTGTAACCATTTCCATCACCTATCTTACTCAAAGCGTTAACAATTGATTTCTTCATTAAAGAGTAAATATCTACCAATTCCACCTGATCTGCATCTAAATACGAGATTCCATTCAAATGCTGCACGTTGCTCAGCCTTTGTTCAAACGACGGCCAAACACACTTGTCAAAAAAGCCTGGTGGTGGCATTGGATCATACTTTCGACTCCGACGTCGTCTTTTGCATTCCTCTTTGCTCAAAGTCAAGAAAAACTTTTTATTGCACAGCTCATTGAAAAATGGTCTGTTGAAGATGATATGACCTTCCAAAATAATTAGGCGTACATCAGAAAATTGCGTCGCAAAGTTTTGGGCTTCCGCGTTGGATGGATAATGGGAAAGAACGAAATCCTTGTTGTCAAAAAATGGGGTACCTGTTAAAAGGCAATCCAGAAGAAAACATTGGTGCATGATTTACATCTACATAGTCGCATATTTTAATTTCATTAAATTTGGCTAGGGGGTAATTAGCAAACTTACAAGTCATATCAACCGACTCCCCTGCCACTAATTTTTTTACATCACTTTCCATCCGCTCAAAGTTCAAAGCTGTTGCCAGCTCCCAGTTAAAGCACTTTATCTCCGGAAGGTACACGTGGTATTTTGGATCGTTCGGATAGAAATACGCATCCTGATGAACCACTTTTGCCCACCTAAATGTCCCTTGTAAAAGCTTTGTCAGCGTTGTTTTCCCTGCACTAATAAATTGTTTATGGAATATGATAATAAAAAAAATATAATAATAAATCAGATTTTAACCTTAGAAGGAAAAATTTTATTTAAAATTCGCCAGTAATTTTGGCAATTATTAAATCAGTTATGTCATTAACTTGATCATTCGACATAAAAAATTTACATACCATGTCGCACCAGATATCCCCACAACAAGGCACTTGCCCCCGTCCAAATTCAGGAAATTATAAAACATTTCTTCCATGGCTGATAATTTACGATTAGTTTATTAAACTCAACCTAATTTGTCGGACTTGACGGAACTGTAATGTTCAAAAATAGTTATCTTTTGGTTTTGATGATATGGTTTAATTCTGATGAACCATGATGATTCGTGGAAAATGTTTGTACATGATACATATATTATGAATTATGATGTAAGGCCTACATTGTAGGCATATGCAGTTTCAGTATGCAAACAATCAAACCACAACTTTTCGTTTTACGACGCACTTCGTGGAATTTCACCCAGTTTAATTTAATCGTGACTAACTGATAATTGTTTGCTCGCTAATTTTGCATACGGAAATTGAACGTTTAGCAAATTAAATGTAAAATATTAGTTTGCCCCAAATGTGATAACCGTAAATAATTAACATGAAAATGTGCATGCACTGTGTATACTCTATAGCTAAACAACCACGCTGTCACTTTACACAGATAAAACAAATACTAAGTACTATTGCGTTTTCTTATCGCGGAATAAATTGCTTACCTAGCACTATTTTTATTCTGTCTGAAAACTTTTGATTGAAAATCGATCTGGTTTATGTATATACGTACATGATTGCATAATCACAGTCTTTTTTAAATCTGTGGAATGTTTGTTTACATGATTAGTGTGACCAACAGCAAGCCACCATACCTAATAACTGAAAGAACAACGAGAAAAGAATATTGCATCGAATCTGCATGTACAATGTAGGTACATATTCATATAATCAACATATGTACATAACTAATTTGGAACGTGCAATATGGAAAATTCTAGCATCGCGTAGAAAAATGAAATTGCATCAGTTTTCCTGAAATTACGTCATTTGTTCTTCTTGTGCTAGCTCCAACAGTGTAAAAAAAGTATCATCTATTTTTTAATAAAACGTTGTAAAACGTTTCATAATGTGGTCTGATTTATTTACGATAAACAACAGCGTCTCAAGGTCTCAATCAACAGCCAGCATAGCAAATATGGCAAAGAGTAGTAAAGTTATGAGCAACTACAAACAAACGCTTTTTTTGCAAGCTCTCATGTATTTATAGGTGGGATACTACTTGATCTGAGGGCAACGTGAGATTTCTTTCTTAAAGAAAACATTGACTCCGTATAAAAGCATACTCTTGATTTCCTTCATATCATGATCATATCACATCGGGTTTTTTTTTCCTTCTTTGTCATTTTATTAGTCAATAGCCATTACATAGTTTATTTGATAGCTCACAAGGGTATATATACAGGGCATGGTAGTAGAGTTAGAGTAGTATAGTGGAGATTGGAAATTCAGACTAAACTAATAATAAGACATACTCTTTTTCCTTAACTTTTGTTTCTCTGCTAGACTTCCTCTCCTTTCGTTTCCCCCTGTCAAAAGGTAAGCATGGCTTGCACATTATCTTACATGAACATCATCACCCGTGAACATCACTTCTGGTTTCCCATTTTCAACATAGTGACATGACATATTATATATTACCATATAATGTTCAAAAACTTTTATCCCATCTTAACATGAACCTTCTTATCAATTTACCTTGTTGTTTTGCAAGATTATTATGGGAAAACTCTACTACTACGACTACTACGACTACTACTACTCTACTTTCTTTGCCAAACCAGAAGGTCTCAATAGCAAACATTACGACACATCATTTTTGTACAAAGTACCAATTGTTACTGCTATAGAAAAAAACTTGTTACCTTTGTTTTAATATCAATATCAACATCAAAAATACATGTGACCCACCATCTTCAGTGTGGTCGGGGAAAAATGTACTACTTATTTCAGCAAAGCAAAACTCCTCTACTTGACGCAATGAGTTGCAGAGTACGAGCCCAAGTAGTTGCAGTGCTAAGGGAGATACTTTTAGTCGTTTTAGTTTGGTGCGCTTTTCTTATATTACAAGAGGGCCCGTTGGAGTTTTCGGATTAAAGCAATGACTAAATAGTTCTACTACTGCACACAGCTCAACTCTTTGACTTGACTCTGCTCCTTTTCATTTTCTTCAAGGATATACATATACTTCCTTTAGGAAGAGAAAAACTTTTTCCCTCGTCCAAGGCATGTGTATGAAACATGAAACTAGGCAATCACAATCAGTCAAGTCAGAGTCACTCTGACAATGTAAATGGCCCTATTCATTTTATTCTACTTTATTCACACACAGAAAAAAGGACCGCTGCGAATGCAATGGTCGCTGATGTGTGGCATGGTGAGTGAGAGAAAAGGAAGGAAAAGGGTATGGAATAGAAAAAAAAGACAAAAGTGCCTTGACTTCGTCGAATAGACTGCCTCAGTTTTATAGTTTTTTTAGTACGTTTTCCACAAAAAAGTATACATAATATGCATCCCTACAGAAAAGTGTGAAGGTTGAATAACATGACAAAGACGCTTTCTACTTGAACTGCTAAAAAATAGCATAGTCATGCATGCATGGATGTCTACTTATTCATAGAAAAATGGGGCTTCAAAAAATGCGATGATTTGTGAAGATTATGAAAATTAACCACCTATTACTACGATGTCGTCGAGTTTCCGTTACATTTTTTTTCTGTATAATTGGAAAAATAATGAATTTAAAGTTTGCAGATATCTAGTCTTGGTCTTCCGCTGACATTTTTCTGCTCTGAGAATTCATATTGCCATAATGTCAAATGTATGACATTACAAATTATTGAAACAAGATACTCCAACCCACACACAGAATAACAAAGAATGATTTTCTGACCTTTTCCGGCTTCCTTTCCAACTCAAAACAAGAGAAAAGCGTTCATGCAGATAGGTTGTACAAAACTTGCAATTATATTATTGTTTCAATCTCCCCTACCTTACAATTAATTTTAATAGTAACAGATTATCTCAACACATCTTTCCAATTCCCACTTAAAACCGATGTACCTCACGTCGCCGGTAAATGATGATGGCAGGTTCCGTACTCCACGTTTCCCTTACTACTTACACGTTTTTACTACATAATATTATTTAGCCGTGTAATGCAATGTGAAATTTCTTCAGCATTTAGCATGCCTGTTTGGTTTTATGTACCTCAAAGTACTCTTTCTCCCAATGTAATATCGAAATGGAAGGGTGCGATTTCTATCGCTCTAGTGAGAGCTTTGTATACTTTTTGGCAAATCCCATTGCTCACAACA
>JAHZNC010003978.1:0-13140 GCA_027744095.1 Zhuqinia jingwanae | reverse complement strand
CAGCAATTACGTGCACTTTTAGGTTTTTCGAAAGAAGTTCAATTGCTGTCTGTTCAACGCATATATGAGTCTGTAAAAATAATGGTTCAGTGTGAGCGTCATAAATATACTGTTAATAATAAACTTTCTCCCAGCGAGATGTACAGAAAGAATTTTATATGAAATGAATCACATAAATCGTAAATATAGTGTACTCCATTTAAATAAATTAGTGTAACTTTATCTCAAATTGAGATTCTCAATGGCATTTCTTTGTAACATTTCCTCTCTATTATTTCTACACGTCTCTTTTTATAGCCTAGTCATCCTTTGTTCTTTCTCATTTAAAAATAGGTAAATGTATTTTTTTGTAACTTACCTCGATACCGAATAGTACAATACTCTCCAGTACTCCATCACAAAGTGAATGTATTACTCTATCAACTTCCGGTACAATCATGCTAAACCTTGTCTTAGGAATCACAAGCAGTGCTTTGCTTACATCAATGTCGGCCACTGTCTTTCCCAATTGGCGTGGGTATTGCTCCGTTACAATTAATGGAATTCCCATTATTTTTGACACTTCGACCTATAAATATGTATCATAAAAGTAATATTTACATTCAACCGTTTAAAAATAACATAACAAAATCATAAGCATGTTTGATTAGGATTTTTTAAACCAACCCAAGTTTGGTCTATTAAATTTTAGCATATCTTTTTGTGTTTTCATTACGAATTTCAATACACATAATTATCATTTTGAACTTGTGAGTGCATGAAATTCTCTGATGTGTGACAATGTGAGAATTATGATGTGATTTGGGGTAAATTAAGACAAAAATAATATTGTACACCTTCCAACTAAATTATCTCGAACTTTGAGCGAATCCTTAACATAAATAATAATTTGTTACTTTCTCAGTAGACATCTGAAATATTATGCATCAAGCGTAGTTTATGTACCAATATTTTTAAATTTTATTAAATTCCAGAAATGGCGTTGGAAGCACATTGAATGAAAGAGATATAAACTAATATAATGGCTTTAAGATCATATATGTAAGCAATAGGCGTAAGAAAATACCAAACAACCTTCGTATTTTAGAAGACCAGAAATTGGTGTAATATTGTGGGCGCATGATTATGAAAATACAAGACTTTCTTATATCTTATCGATTCGAAGATGGACATGGACATGCTATATTATGAGGTAGTTCCCTGTAATAACCATAGTACATCCTTTTGGTCATTCATACACAGGTTAAGCAACCTATGTATATTGAGTATATTCTCTCGGAATTTGTGAGCAAAGCGGCTTGGGAAAAGTTTTATTGACTATTTTACGATGACTGATGTACGATAATGAAGGTTTGGATTCGCTATGTATACGTGTATATTACTGTACACATTTTGAAACAACAACAACACTGCAATTTAAAATATTTTGTTCTACATTTTTTACATCATAAAATGAATTTATCTCTTTACTTACACGCACCCTATCGCATTAGTATGAATGCATAATGTACTTCTTTCCTTTTGGAATATTGGATTATAAAAAATATGTTACCCATTAGATATTTATGTTACATTTCGTTAGCATTAGTTTGATATTAATAACACTAACGGTCGTACACTAACTAAATATTAGAAAGTGAAAACTGGGTCTCAGAGGATGAAAGCAAACTGCAAACATTAAAACGCAAATGTTACTCCTAGTATTTAGATAAGGAATAACCAAAACCCCTTGAAGAAGTTATAAAGAAGGTTTACGAAGCACGCATAGGTAAAACTAGTTGTTGTAAACGTACTACATGTACATACGTCGCAATCGTTTGCCCTGTTTATATCCTTCCCTACCCCGCGGAGGGTCACTTTAGGACAAAAGAAATACGCGTTCCTGACTCACCCAAGTTAGAGTTTCCAATAAGGTGTCACTTGTTTTAAATTTAAATAAAAAAATAATAAATTTAAATTTGCAAAAGATACACCAGTTTCTTATGTAGACGAATCGAATGATATGTTACTTGCTACAGGTTCAATGTAAAAAAACATCAAAGTAACATAACCTTTAGGTCGCTGGTTAACGGACTCGTCCGATGTAAGCCCCTAAAATGTCTTATTATTCCTGAGAACAGAATTCGAAAATTATCGTGCGGATGGACGTACAGACCAATAAGCTATATTTCGTAAACCTTAAAAAATGAGAATAATAGGCAATCGTAAACCGGAATTTAGCAAAGTTTTCAGCGTACTATATTATGCGGCTGAGTGGACGAAGTATAACAGCTTTGCGGATCCTTTTGTGTCACTTATTCATTATAGATGTGAAAGAAAGCTAGAATTCAACTTCTGGTACAATTTTCCAATTGCAAAATATTTCCTGTAAAAATAGGAAGGTGTAAGCAGGTGGCTTTTATTACCATATTTATGTAAACTCAACTCGACCTTACACAGACGTCACATTATCCCGTATAAGCATTGATGACATAAAACTCCAATTTGGACTTCATACGGTATTATGTTTATTAATATACCTAATGCAAAAAACAAAACAGTTTAAATATGTAAGTCTGCGCGTGCCAATGCCTGTTTTGATTTCTTGATCAGCAGAAGATAATGAAATAGGTAAACGTTTCTTTTTGTAACCATTTCATTAGCACTTTCAACTTTAGTAATACATAAAAGGTTATAAGTTATAATATGCTTCAAATGCTACTGCGTGGCAATTTTGAACACTATGGATTTCCACCAATAGTTTTTAATGTGGTTATACAACCTTAAAATTTTTTATGTGCACAAGCATAAAGAAAGTATGTGAACATGCTCGTGCTGCGCAGCAGTAAAATGGTACGACTTATGTCCATGCTAGTTCATTATGCCTAATTAGATGCAGGTGGCTTTGTTCCAGTGTTTCATGTTTACCAATAAAAAGTTAAGACTTATTTTGTTCGTGACAACTCTGTAAACAATCTTGGCAGTAAAATCAGTACTGGAAATTACAAACGTTGAAGTTATATAGATACATTATTATAAGTTATAATATTTGTATGCATATGTGTGTATATTATGCGGATTATTATTATCCGCAGTGCTCATGTTGTACTACTCTAATTATTATAAATATGTGTAGTTTTTTTTATTATAAAAAGTTTTCTGGCTGTGCGGCTGGGGTTGAGCAGTCCTAAATCTTTGAGTGGGGGTGCCATTGTTTTATTTTATTGTGTTGTGTATAGAAAGGAAATGTGTTGTATTGCTGAATAAAAAATGACTTTTGGTTAATGGAAGGCTAGATAATATATTGTATTACTTTTTTGACTGGCTATAAATTTCTAGAACAATCACGTTTTCCAATCACAGGCTATAAAGTGACTGAATTGATCAACCAGCAATCAAATCAATACACCTATTGAGATTAACGTAAATTGTGATGAAATCGAACTTTTCTGAAAAATATCTTTTTTCTGCTAAATATTAAAATCTTTGACAGTATTTATCTTTATGAAGTATTTACATGTCTGTATCATGTCGAGTTAATAATTCATTGAAAATCACAGATTAGACTTTATTGAATGCATTAAAAAACCGTAATCCGCTATTTATTATTATTGCACCTATAAATGACCCATGTCCTCTGTAAAACAAAGTAGATGAGATAATTTGATGCTATCTGAGTAAAGAAATGGAAAAAGTTTGATTGAACAAGAATAATTCAACCAAGAAATAAAATAAACTACTCGTTTTGTTTTTCCTTCAGTATCCTCCCGTGGTCACTGCACAAATAACATCGAAGCACAGCAAATTATAGTAAATTTATCTGCTCTCCTTTTAGTAAATAAAATAGAAAGGTTTTTGATTAAGATCTAAACTGTATGTGGAAAGTTCCAGTGTGCACTTTATGGCGAACGAAGAAGCTATGATGACGGCTTCCTTATTCTGATTTGATTAAGGTGTGTTTGTTTGTGTTTAGTCGGATCGTTGGAGAAAGTTGATGCTGATGATGATACAAAGAAAGAAGTGGAAAAGAAAATGACGAAAAATTAGTCTGGTGTGTTACTGGTATTTTCGTTTAGTAATCTAGCACAAGTGCTAGTAATAGCTGATGTCGGGAAATAAAAGCAGCAAATACTACTACAGCAAAGTAGAATGTACACTATTCAAGGTCATTAAGTATTAGTCTAATCTAGTCTATTATTCAGGTATACATTTCTACTTATTTGCAATATATACACAATAAAATGGCATCACCAACACCAGCAAACGAAACAACAACAATACTTTTTTCTCTTTTTTTCTTGTTTGGTTTGGTATTTCTGAAATTCGGATGAAAAAAAAAACTCAAATCCCCTCAACGTTTACAGGTAAGTTAAGTGGAAAAAATAACTCCGCATTGTGTACGCATTTGTGCACAAACCTACATCAGACTATCATAATAATAATAAAATCCATAATACACAGCACAAGACAAACACGAAAAAAGCACAATTTCTTTCATGCCACCAATCAAATCAGAATAAAATATATTATATATGCTTTCTGTACTCTTTGCTATCACGAAATACTTCTTGTTTCTTCACAATCCAATAAGGATGAAGACGATAATAATAGTAGAAGAAGCCTGAAAATAAATAACTCTTGTGAATAAAAGTGCAGATATACAAATGAGTGGAATCACTGGTATCACTTGAGAAAAGCAAGTGAAGGAAATAAGCCGTGAGATTTTGATTGAGTTATTATTAATACTATTGAACATGTGTTTATACACTGCTAAATAATATATCGATCTCACCCAAGTAGAGGAACGGAGAACCAACCGAGAAAGGGGGAAAGCATGCCATAACTAAGAGTAAAGTGTTCTATGTGAAAAATCTGAAACTATATAACCAGGATAATACTTACTTGCTTTCTATCAAGCAGAAACACACACACACACACACGCCACATTCAGCACGACGATCTTGTTGAGCAAATACAAAAGAAACTGATGGAAGTAGGGAAAGTGAGAAAGCAGAGCATACTATGAAGGTTATGGTTTCACTAAATAAATATCCAACTGCTATGTATGTTCCAAACTAAATGTTTAAAAAGTGGGCATTATAGTATTTGTACAACAAGCTACATTATTATATGTTTAGATATTTTATGCATGTTTGTTTAATGATACCTTATAATGGAAATGTAATAAAAGCGAATAGGATATCCATCAGTTTTGATTTTCATGTCTATTTGTTTATTGGTTGAAGTCCTTATAATCTTTGTGTAATACATACTTCATATTTTTTGATCGGTTCATATGATATGTTCCACTGGTCGAACGTATACGATTGGCTAATCCAGAGTAGTTTGGTATTATAAAAGGACATACCAGGTATGAGATCAACGTATACACTTGATTTTGGGTGATGGGATTCAAAGTGTTATTTTCATATAGATATTTTTTGTGTTTTAAATGTTGACTGGGTGTAGGTGGGTGAGTGAAACCCACAAATGGGTCTTGTGCCAGTGGATGGTTACGTACATACAATAGGTAAATAATTTTGAATGTCATCAAATGAGCCACACTTTCACTCGTGGTTTCAACCTTAGAAATTTGCTGATTGCGGTTCTTGATGATGATGGCGATGGATCTGCTAACGAGAACTACTAGTGGAGCTTTGTGGTTGCTGGCACAAGCAAAATATTATGTAGGTAGTATTATAGCACATATGTCCTCTCGCAAGTCCCCATAATATATTTTGGAATGTAAGGCGTGATCCTTGAATCGGTGATGATGATAGTCACTGAGCGGCAACATGTCCTTAGTCCTTGATATCGTCGCCTTTTGTAAGTAGTTACATTTTGGGCAAGTATGTACGTTTTTCTATCATGTCTGTTTATTTGTGTGCATATCATAGCAGTATTCCTTAAGAACCGTCACCGTGCAAATATATTTTTGTATAAAACTAGTGGCATGGTGAATTTCAATTCAAGAACTTCTAATACAATAAAGAAAGCGACCTAGAATATGGAATCAGCATCTTTGCTGCAACTACATATAATCTGCGAAATATGCTGGTTTCGTGAATTAATCGGTGATGATGATAGTCACTGAGCGGCAACATGTCCTTAGTCCTTGATATCGTCGCCTTTTGTAAGTAGTTACATTTTGGGCAAGTATGTACATTTTTCTATCATGTCTGTTTATTTGTATGTATATCATAGCAGTTTTCCTTAAGAACCGTCACCGTGCAAGGATATTTTTGTATAAAACTAGTGGCATGGCGAATTTCAAGTCAAGAACTTCTAATACAATAAAGAAAGCGACCTAGAATATGGAATCAGCATCTTTGCTGCAACTACATATAATCTGCGAAATATGCTGGTTTCGTGAATGGAAAAGGAACTTTTTTGTATAAAAGCATGAAAAGCAGCTTGAAGCTTATACAGTGCAGTGATCATGCTGGGATGTGGTGCAATGATCATCATCACACACAGGATAGACCGAAGAGTTTTTCTTGCCGTAAAAATATGCTCTATAGACAGACTTCTCGTTACCGTATTGTATTTGCACATGCCTATATTTGCAGAACGAAGGTTGGAACGATACATAGGTGACATTCGATTTGAAGCATGGGCTTCTCAGACTATGGAATAAAAAAGAAAAGTCTGAAGACGATATTACATGGAACTATAGGAAATATCTATATCTATTAACGTAGTTACTTATTCATGTAGGGAGTTGAGACAGAGGGCAAAGCTGCATGAAAACTGAGACGTTGTAGCATAGGCGATAGAAATTCTGTACAGGACAGTATTGACAATCATTGCAAAATAAAGTTTTTTTCATACAAGGAGACTGTAGAAAGAAGAGCCAGAGAAGAAAAACATGATGAAGAGAAAGTAGTTGTGTGAGGCAATTTTGGTTACCCCGAGAGTGTTGCAGATAGAGAAAAATTTAATTCCTTCTCATCTCCTTCCCTGCCGAAAACTAAATATAGATAAAAATTCTCGTTTAAGTTACAAGTATTATATTTTGAAAATAATTCTAAAATTTAATGTCTTTGCCAATGCCAAAGTTGATACTCAACATTGGCAATGTATTTGACAAAAATGGTATTTGAAATTGAACCATAACATTGGTTTGCTGAAATTTTATTTGGCCGCTTTTGCTTTTGATTGTTTTGTGTCACAACGTTTGCAAACTGCATCTTGGATATCTTATATTCAAGATATGCGCAGTATAGCAATAGAACGCAGTAGTGTGATAGTAATGATGATGATGAAATAAAAAACTATTTTGATTAAAAAAAATGTTCATAAATGAAGTATAATTTTAATAGCTTGTGCATTTTCAAATATTCCAATTACGTATTATGTGTAATTGTACCTGATGTTGCTGGGATGGGGAAATAAAGTTGATAAAACATTGAGTTTTTGTTGCGATTTCAACATACACAGTCGTTTTCAACCTAATTTGCAATTATTGCATACATGTGTGTAGTAATGTCAATAAAATCGTAGTAGGCTATTTCAATTTCATTCCATACACATTCATACACCATTGCAAATAGATTTATAGAATAGAACCACAAAGATTTGTATGGGGCAGCGGCTTTTAGCCCGTTATGCCTTGCCCGTTGCGACCTGCCCTTAATATTTTGCCCAGAAGAATGTCGGGCAAGGCATGAAGGGCTAAAGTTCATTTGTATAAATATAAAACACTGCATAGGACCAGGTTCAAAGGTCCAAACCGCGAGATTAAAAAAAATTAATTTAAACAAATACACGTACAAAGATGGCATACACTTATTTATGTGGAAACCTTGCAAATGTACCATATAATAATGCGCTGCTTAGTTTACTCTAACAATGTAGCTGCTGTTGTTGTACACAATTTATGAACTTGTGTAATTTAAAAAAAGAAGCTATAATCAATTCAGTATGAAGTGATTTTTTGCCGTCTTACGCAGATTTGTTTATTTTGAAATGATGTATTCTCTGGTGTTTCAATGCAACTAGCTGAAGTGACGTGTTTTTGTCTTTGTATACAATTCCAGCAGAACCAGTGAGGGTCATATACGAACTTAGTTTACAAAAAAACCGCAAGAGATTCCTCGCTGCTCTCTCCCACATACCAGTGCTACTTTCATCATGTCTCTCTTCGCATGCAAAAGTTTGTAGTAGCACCAGGTATTATTCCGTGGCTTTGATCAAGAATAGACCATCTAATCTGATCTGACCGACAAAGAAAACCAGGTTTAATTTGTCGGTTGAGATTTACTTTTACTTTCTCAAGTTCAGTTTTACTCATCCCACCTGCTGCTAATGAATGTGATAATAACAAAACACGTAAAAGCTCTTCAGTTTTAACATTTTTTTATACTTTTATGCTAAAAATTTCAAATGATCAAGAGCCAGGACTCCATGGTTTCCATTTTCATAATAATGTTCACCACCAATCAAATCACTATGCATTTGTGTATTCGTTCTTCACGTGGTGTTTTTCGTCCTAGTTTTTTCCCCACTCGTTATATATGATGCTCAAGAGGTTCATAATTTTACTGGAAATAAAGTAATTTACTGGTAGATATTGCATCGGAATGAAGTGTAAAGTCGGATGATATGAAAGAATGATATAACCTAAAACTACCAACTTGCAACTGCTATTTTGTTTGCAATTTGATATTCTGAACAGAGCGAGATATGTACCTCTAAAACGTGGACAAATGTATGCCAATATTACAGAAAGGATATATATATATATATATATTATTTGCTTGTAATACAATATATAACATTTTCATTGTTACATAATTCACTGATGACGGCTAGGCTATATGTATACACGATGCAGAACAACAAATTTAAAATGACGTCTCTTACATATGTGTTTCATTACTGTTATTACACATTATCCACTCTGGATCTTGTCATTTGGATTCAAAGAAACAAATAAAAACTTGGGCACAAAAAAATACACACGATCCCAAAACGTGAGATATAAAAGAGTGAAAGTATCACGAGAGGATATGGGGCGAAGAGAGACTATGTAGCTTTTAGCTTATTCTTTCTCGCATCTCATTGGACTTCACAGCTGAAAATTGCATGTTTCTTTGAAAACTTGTGCCCTGTAATATTACACTTTCGTAATAGGTATAAATATACCATCACGTAGGTATATGGTATCCATGGTACATTATATAAATTAGTGAATATGTGCAAATGGCTCGTTCTGGAGTCTAAAATGGGGTATTTTTCCACCCGTAACGTCGGCACTGTTAAGGGAAATCAAATAATGCAGGTTCCATGTTGCACACAAGACAAAAGAGCCAGCGATAATGTAGTATTTCCGCTTTCTCTAGAAAATAGTGCCAACACATCATAAGATGATGTCTTAAGCACCTATAAAATTCCTATAACCTAGTGTCTCCGTGGTTATTTCCAAGATTCAATATTCTCTTCCATTTTACATGCATGCATATGTGTTTGTGCAATACATTCAACATGCCAATTTTACAAACCAGCAACCCGACCACTCTACAATTTGTTTAAAATCTAAAAATGTACCTTTTCCTGTTCATCAGTTGTGTCGAGAGTTTGACGCTAAGTAGTTTTAAAAATTAAATAAAAAACTGCCAATGAAAGTTAAATTCAAGTTTGGGATTTCTATCAAATACGTCGGAAAGTTGTAAAAAACAAAAAATCGGGGTGTTGGTATATCGTTTAACTGGTACTGATTCATTCATACGTACACACATTATATGCATGCATGTTGAATGAAAAGAGAATCTACATATTATGTGGGTGTTCACATTTACTAGAGTGTAATTCCATAAAGGAAGGAAGCTCTTCTGTCGCCTTACAAGTTTTCGCACTTGCATGTTACTATTGAACTAGTACTCGATACTCGAATAAAGTAAGCAAAGTGAAGATGAAATATTCAGAATTGGGTCAATCAAATATCAATGATTTTTACTGAGATATTATTATGGTTAACCCCCAGGTTTTATGCAATCTTTGGAAGAAATGAATTCAATAATTTGTAGAATAAAAATAATATGTAGCTTGTTTTCACGTGAAGTTCTGTCACGACAACCACCAAATTTCGCACCACACACAGACAGTTGCAGAGGAAGATGTGAAAGTAACAATGTGCGTATCTATGTAAGTATAGGTACATGTTATCCATATGTCATTCAATTTATACGTTGCAGTCAATGAAAGTACAAAAAATCACCTTTTTTATACTGCCGTTTGCTTCATATTCCATGTTTGTGCTAATTGGGATCATAAAATCAAATAAGCCTTTAGCTGCTAATGTTGACTTCGACATACACGCCGCGTCAATCGCTTCTTAGCATTTATTGCATACTAGCAAGCTGCTTGTTTGTACACATCATTACGAAAGAATTATTGAAGTAAATCTTAACTGGCATCTTGTCGGTCTATTATTTCTATTGCAATTTTAAATTTTGGCTTGCGTTTCCTCCCCGTTCGTCCAGTCTGCCATGATATGATTGGGAACCGGCCACTATCATTTCCTGTTTGTACCGTAAACACGCTATTGGCACGAAGTTTAGAATTCTGATCGTGAACTACAAAACCACATTGATTATGAATTATGATAAGCAATATGATTACCGTCCTGTTTTCGTAGTCAGTCAACGTATCGCATAAACATAGAGAGAAACTGTTATTTGCCCTACCCTTCTCCATTCCTTATTCTATTCAATTTGGTGTTAGTATGGTGGTGGTGAGCCTCTCAACACAATCAATATTATACTGTCTGAGCTGAGAAAATAAGGAAGAAAGGAAACAAGGGGATAATGCTACATATATAGACATTCTATAGTTTTGCTTACAAAGCAATTTTCACTGTTATCGTTGCTACTTTACTGATTGTCCGCTCTTTGTGGCTGTGTGCATTTCCCTAATGTCCCAGAATTCCCACCCTCGTTCTAAACATGTCCATCACCATCAATGGGCTGCCATGGAATTCCCTTTTAACTTCAACCAAGATTCACGAATAATATGATTGTCCCTGAAAACTATAACAGTTTATAAGAATGTAATAAGAAATGAGCGGTATTTTATCATCACAGTGCAGATAGTAAGGAGGGTTTATAGCGTGTCCCTGACAATATGCTTGTATCCTAAGGGTAACAAAATAAACCAGTCTCCTAGAAAAAGTCATGCCAACAAATGACACGCCTTTATCCATTTCATGAAAACAGTTTCCATGTTACATGAATGCACAATACCAGAGCTAAGCCTCCAAACATTGACTACTCAGTGACAAAATTAACTTGATAAATGAAATCATAATAGAAACAAATGTTGATTCATCTAAGCTACGCTAGTAATGATAGCTTTTGCTTCAAGGACAATTAAAAGTATAAACTGATGTTTTTTTTTTAAAAAGAAAGTGCTTATCCAAATGTACTAAGCCACAGTAAAAGCCGTGGCTTCCTCCTCTAGCATCCATGTAAGCTGATAAAAACTGTCCAAGAGAAAAATCAAAATGCCAAATTACATAACACACATTTTGAAAGTCGAATTTTGAATTAAGTAATGTGTCATATGCAATATGCAAAATTAAACCTAGATTTTAAATAACCTTTTTGGATTTTCTGTTTTTCGAACAAGTAATAATTTTTGGATTTGTTGTACTTACACTACCACAACCTTTCTGAAACAACTTGTTGAGAAGCTTATTAATATGAACTTTCGCTCACCTAATACCCTTTTTTCTTGGCTTTGATAAGAGCCAGAGCAAAGACTTGACTTAGTGATGGGTGGCAATGCTGATGAAAATTAACTTTTATCACGTAATGTGGTTTGAAACGAAGTATAATAGGGACCTCTCTGCTCTCATGTTATCTGACAGGGAGCTTGGGTGTACTGAAAGATCTTGATGGTGTCACGTAGATAGGATTACTTATACTGTGGGAAGAAAATTTTCTTGCCATAAAATTAACATAATTTTAAACGAGGGCAGCCCCTATTTTCAACCTCATTCAACATAACACAACTTGGAGAAAGTAGGAATAGTTGGAATAGAAGAAAATAAACTTACGATGGTAAAAGCAATCAAGAATTTCTGTGTGTGGTGTGGTGAAAATGTTGGTATGTAAATTTTATGCAAATCTCATTTTAATGAGGTTACAGTTTTAGTGCCAATGTCGTACCAGTGCCTCACCACATCTCTTGTGTAGAAAGTAAACATATAAAAAAGGCAAAGTATTATTATGTATATATTATCATTACCGAAAGCTATTATCGTCTACACGGATGACGGGAAAGGACAGGACAACTCGCCAAGACACAATTAGAAAAGAATGGGTCACAAACAATGATTGCAAACCAGTGACGAAAACATGAAGAAGAAAATTTGCTGATAATAATGTTCTCTGGAAAATTTTAAACATTCCACTTGATACTTAATTAGTCATATTTATTATTATTCATGGTGAAAAGATAACGTAGCAAAACTTTCGAATCTCGTAACAATCAACAAAATGCTTACTTCTAATACAATGAGTTATTTAATTTTTACTTTGTATTTACGAATATAAATGTATATAAACAAGAAATTGCCTTTCATTATAAACTTTCTTCATGTGCGAGTATGATCGGCAAATGTATGGTCATGGTTGTGTAGTGTACAGGCTAAATCAACTACAATTCCAATTTTATTATTATGATATGTCAAGGTACATACTTTAATTCTTTTTGTCAACAAGTTTCAAGCAAAGATATTCGAAGCATAATATATCAGATAATTCCACCATGTAACAAATTATTAAAGATATTTCTAAACCACTGCACTGAGAACTAGAATCTGAAGGGCTGATTCTTTTTATAATATATCTACATTTCTCTGCTGTATGCTGAAAAATGTTATTTTGCGGTCTATTTTCTGATAAGCAGTTATCATGTTTAAGGTATAGGTTAAGTTTAAAAAATTAAGCTTCCACCGTTGAGCGAGGTGGTTGAAAATCAATACGCTTTGAAACTAAGACCCCTAATGTTTTATAACAAATTTGAAGCAATTTAGATTAGCCGTTTTGAAGTTATCATGCGGACACACACACACAGACAACCATGTGTAAATCAATACTACGCTGTTGCACAGCTGCGTAAAAATATCCAAGATGGTATTTCCCCCGCCCTGCTAAT
>JAHZNC010003977.1:0-27065 GCA_027744095.1 Zhuqinia jingwanae | reverse complement strand
TACAATGTATTTACCGTCGTCGAAATCACTCAAAAAAATATTTTGATGAGAAAAGTACACAATTGTTTTCAGCATTCACGTCAACTCACAGCTTCGTATTTATGTTTAACAACTTTATTATTTACCTAGGCATGTTCCTATTTTTTGCCATTCCGGCAACTGTTCCCTATTATTCCCTAATCACAATCTCTCAATCTATTTATTTATCTCCCATGAAAACTTATGCGAAATAAATATTTGAAATATCAAGTAGTTATCAAGTCTGCATTTCTTTTCGGAGAGATAACAAAGTATAGCTATTAAACAAATAATCCTTACGATATTATTTTGCTCGTTATCGTTATGCTATTCAGTTCTTTATGAAATTTAAATTTCCATCCGGCACATAACATTTACGGCGACTTCATCTTGATCGCTGCAATTTTGTATGATTTACTATTTGAGATTTCCAAATGTGCGTCTTGGTGTGTTGCACAATATACCTACACATTTGTTTGCACAAAATCTACCATTATTGTATGTAAGTAACATGCACACAAATAAGGAACAAAAACATTATATTTACAAGAACATTATTATTGTGCACATGCTATGGCAATAATGTGTAGCAAGGTGGTAAGGCAGGTGAAAAGAAAAGTGAACTTTAACACTTTGCATAGAGTATTCTCTGAACACTTTTGTTTGCCCATTTTAATGAACAAAATTCGTGATGTGGTCATGCTACAAAATTTTGACTGACGTGTTGCAAATTATAATGCGAAAAGAAAAGTGCATTGCATATTTTTCTTCTTCTACTACTGCTTTTGTTGTTAATACATAATTCAAGATTCAATTTGTAATTAAAGTATTAATAATAACTAGGAAGCTACTTAAAATACAAGAAGGGGAAAACTTTAAAATCCACAAACATAAATATAAGCGCATTTTCTTGGTTTTTTAATGAACTTGAAAGGAAGGTAAAGGTTAACAAAAAAAGAACCGACACAATTTGTTTTGTATAATATTTGTATACATTGTGTACTTAATTAGTATTTGTTGTAAAATTTGAAATTGCAATTATAACAACTTGAAAAATGGCTCACATGACATAAGGTCAGGCATGTATCGGTAATTGATGTTCAGGAGAAGGAATACACTTTAGATTTTCCCAACGATACATTACAATAACGAGTTACTTTCAAATGAGTTTTAACGTAACAAAGTTAACATGTCTAAATAAATAAATAAATAAAAATAAATAAATAATGAAATTCGCACCATGAATGTACTATCTCCACCACCAAAACTAACCATAATACATATAATATTATATAGTAGGACACATTATGTCAATTTTTAATCCATACAAAAATAAAAACCTTCATATTATTAGTTACAAAAGTGGGAATAAATAAAAATAATTGTTTTATTATAGCACTCCATGAATATCATAAAATATAAAGTAAAATAGCACATGAAACGAAATACATTTTAAAGTATTTTTTGCCATAACAGAAACTAAAGATTAATAGGCAGCTTGTCAACTATTGATGAACATTTATATTGTGAACAATCTTGGTCAGCTGGAGGGGTCATCAGGAGAGAAAATAAACTGTCCACGGCTGACTTGTATTCCTTTGGTGTAATGAAACTCATCGCTCTGCAAAAAAGTAACAAGCAAAAATTAAAAACAGTAAGCAAAAAAATGAATAAACATAATCATTAAAGAGCGTAAATTTAGTCGTCATATTTAATGCAAGTAATGAATATGACAGTTAAGATATCATAATAGTTCCTTTCTGAAAAAAACCATGTTATCCTCTAGCGCGTAAAGCTTTTCTAAAGGACTGTAGGTACTTGTTCGCCGATGTATAATTATTTTTTATAATGTATTGAGTAATCATTTCATATCATAAAAACAACATTTTATGTGTGTATCTGAAATTTGAGTCTTGTTTTTTTTCTCTAAAATCCCGTCGTTGACGTCATCATGACAGAAAAAAGGCCCGTTTGTTGTTTACAGAATTTTATTAGGTCAAAGGAATTTGCAGGATGAGAACAAGAAAAAAATAATGAATATAAAACAAAAAAGGACTTTGTTTGACCAGAGATAGATTTTAAAAGATTTCACAATACTTGCATGTCTTCTGGTTACAATTTCCACACAAAACAGGCATCTAATTACCCGAAAAAATTCATTAAAATTCAAGTGGAGTTGATTTGGCAATAAATCTAATAGACAAGTAGTAGAAACAACGGCCAAGTTGTAACGAACACCAGCAGTATATATAATGTACACCAGGTAGTGTGTACGGAATTACAATCATGATTTGCGTCTCTGGTACTAGGGTGGTTAGTGAGCGAGTATTTACTTTTATTCTTCTTCAGTTTAGCTAAGCAAACCCGATTGGATTTCGCTTGTCGTAATAGGACGTAATACTTGTGTATATGTACGTACGTATTTATGTACACGTGATTTAATCACTGCAACTACTTGGACGAGGCCGGGTAAGAAAGATTTTAATAATTCCTACGAATAGGTTTGGTGTGTGTCGTAGTAGTATACCTAGTTTCTATTACATAACGACCTATTACACCGAGAGATCCTGAACTTATTTGAAAGAGCCCCTTTTTTCTATATACTAGTATGCATATTCAAAGAAAAATCAGTGGTGGTAGGAATTATTAGGTTTTTTAATAGGATGCAATCTGTATTTCGTACAGGTTTCTGTTCCCGTCAAAAGCAAAATGAAATATTTTTTATTTGGCGAATACCAATCAAAAGTGGACCCCTGACATATTTATTCATCATCATCATCATGACTACATTGTGCTTAAAAATCAAAACACCACCTTTCTTTTTTCTTCATCTTTAGCCAGTCTCTCCCTCTCTCTCTCTCTCTCTCTCTCTGCGAGTTCCGTTAGATTTACAACAATTACGAGATATGTGTGAGGTGAGTGGACCGTGTGTTTTCAATAACACTTACATACATACCTAGGTATGCACATTTTGTTCTGCTCCACACACACAAAAAGTGTACAAATCACATATGCATGGATTAAATCCCTTCACCCATTCATTTTTATTCCTGGTTTAATGTTCATATAATGATCGCTGTCCTGAATTATTATTTTTCCAACTCATAAATATCAACATTAAAACGTCAGTATTAAAATATTCCTCCAAAACCGGAAAATCGCTTTGTTACAGTGATAAAGACATTTTGCTCTTTTAACCTTTAGTCTAGAAAGTAAACTTCAGAGTAATTGTATTGACTCAAAAAAAATAGCACACACATGCGAAAATGAGTTTTGAACCATATGATTATTAGTATGATTAGTCATGTCTGATCACTGATAACTGATCGCCATTTTTAAATTTCCTAAACACAAATCTTTAATTGGAATGTACATGTGTGCTTGATATTATTGTGTTTATAGAAATCATGCTTAAATTTCTATTTTGTATACATTGCCAATTTGATTTCACATTATTAAAAATAATAATGAGAATTGCTAATTGTGCTTAGGTATTTTTATAAAGAATCAAATTGTAATAACAAAATGAAGCAATAAAAGGCGATACCTCTTGTGTTATTTATTTATTTTGTATTATATAACGTTATATTATTTTCATAATCGCAATCACCGATTCAAACAGTGATATCATTAATGTTGTTATGAACTCGCCCGTCGTGAGTATCAAAAGTCATCTTAATCTGCTGTGCATCGCATCGCGCAGTGCCAAAAAAGTGTCATCAAAACGTGTGATTTTTATGTGGTAGAAGTGATACATGTAAATTATTCCAAAACCACTCCTCTTTTTATTTTCAACACAGTGCCAAGCTTACTACTTTTGAATGTCTGGCAACATATTATAATTTCCATAGAAAAGCCATCGACCTGCCCAAATCTACGGTGCTTAATAATGTTTTAGAGCAGTTATTGAACTTGAATGCACCATATTTACATCACCGCACACACAGGTACATCGTCTCAGTCACATATCATCCGTCGACTGTCATCTTTGTATCTTGTCCGTTCTCAGATTTAACAAACCACCCATTATTATGCATGGACTTTCATTGCAAGACCATATTTTTCTTTTCAAATTCCGAGTCTGAATTGAATTGTGTGCTACTATGCTAAGCACACATCATCTCTCTTTTTTGGCTTTGGCTAATGCCCGAAATTTTAACCTATCACACCAGCATAGTGTATGCTTCGGGAGAGTTGCAGCAAAGTAACTTTCAAAAAATGAGGCTACATACATAACATTATACGTGTGTGGTGGTAACATGTGCATTGATAACAGGAAGATGATACTGAAACAACTTTTTTTAATCGACTTGCAGATCTAGCTTTACCCTGATTTACACACAATATTATATGAATGACGGTGATATGGCTACAAAAAAAATCATAATATTCTGATATTAAAGTTTGAATAAATAAACTGTAACATTTACTATACAACAATTAAAATGTTACAATTGTATGTGGGGCAATCATAGTGATCAAAGAAAATCATGATTAAAAAATAAAAGATAATCATCATATTATGATCCTGTAACGATGTTAAAAAGATGATCTTTATGGTGCCTACAGATGGATTATTTATAAAAAAAATATTCCGAAAGAAATTCAATTAGGTAAATCTCATAAAGTTATGATAAGACATAAATTTCAAATTTAAAAGGGCAATAATAAATAGACTGGTTCTAACTCTAATATAATCACACACAACGATTTTCAACAAAAAATAAAAATAAATGTGGAAATGGGGCGGTGGGTACAATGTCAGTCGTCCTCTTTTTCCTACTACTATTCTCGACCTAATATGTACATTCATACGTACCTAGGTATTTTGAGGCTTTTCAAATATTTTTAACACAAGAAACTGTGTTTTATGTTTGCAAATAATGGTTTAGTTAGTAGTGCTCCTACTATCATTATCATGTCATGGCCCATCCCTTCTCGAGGTGAAGTTAATGAACGGTAGGAGTTAATAAATGGGCAGATGGCCAAAATTCAAGTGTGTGGTCACCCATCTTTTTTAGTAATCGTCTCTTCTTGTAGATTCTTGCACACGCAGAATCACCGTTGCATTTTTTCTTTATTCCTTTCTCATCACCAAATTTACATAGTTTTACCATTACGACAAAAAACAGAAACAAGTGCGAACGAGTCACCTTTTTTTCTTTTGAAAAGTCCAGTTAGCTCATGTTATCATCCAATTTGTTTGTAACTTGTACGAGCGAGCGATTAGAGCCTGGCACGCACCCCAACATATACGTACACACATTATTTGTCACTTTTTTTTACGGAACTTTCATATTAGCAAAAAAAAACTCAAACTAAATGTATTTACTACTATTATATGATCAAGAAAGATGCAAAAGATTGTATTGAGATTTAAAACAAAAGTAAATTTTTTTCTTAATGTACTAATTTTTGTGATTGTAAACATCTAGATTTAGTCATAAAAGAGAATATTAAATTTTCAAAAGTTTAATATCTGGTGTTTAATATAAGTCAAAAAAAAGTTTAAAAACAAGTTTATTATTAGGCACGATGATATAATCAGATTAAATTATAATCAGCAGCATGTACCTCCAAAATATAAATATCGATTTGATTTTTGATTAACTTGTTGTTGCAAGAATGGTTTCACATCTGTGTTTAATGAAAAAGATTTGATGAAAAGATTAATTGAAATGATAAAAGGGAATATGTTCAAGCATAAGTACATGTGGGAATAACTACGAACATACATGGGGTATTCCTTGCTTCCTAATCTTTAGCGATAGAGCAATGCGTAAATCATGACAAACTAAACTTAAGATGTAAGATGGGAAATGTAATAGAAAGTAAAGTTAAAGATGGCAATACAAAAAATATATATATGAAATAATAGAATTTTCGTGGGTGCAGCTCTAGCATTACAAATATGCCCTTGATTAGGTGGTACTGATGCTACTGCATTACAAGTTACAGAAGCGCAGAGTGTTAACCCCAGTCAACTGACTACAACTTTATTTAATGCATTTAAAAGACATGATGAAATTCTTAGAAATTTATTCACTTTTATTTGGTAAAAAATTTTACATAGCTATTTCCTTTTTTGTGTTAAGATTTAAAACAAAAATTCCAATCATCCAAGTTGCATTCATGTGTGTGTGTGTGTGCTTATCACTTGTGCTATCGTACAGAATATTGTAAGTGTACCTGCTTAAACAGCACAGGTGAGACCAGGATACAAAAACATTTACCTGTATACAGTAATCGTAAATACATACATCAAGAAAGATTAGTTGTCAAAGAAAACACGCTTGTGCATTTAAATTTACAGATGCGCCAAATCCGGTCACTTTGTTTTCAGCACAACACGCACACGCAGGCTACACGCACAGTTGTCAGTCAATACTGATAACTGATAACCGTTAGCATAGGGACATTGTATTAATAATCAATTTGTTACGTTGCCTTAAAAATTATCAAATGTCTGTTTACCATTACATTATGGGACATTATCTCCCAGTAAACAGTAATAAACATGACCTTCCATCATCACTAAAATGAAAGCATTTTATCAGAACATATTTGTGCCTTATTTTTATTTGCCAATAGTGTCACTAAACGAATTACCATTGAAACTGTATTAAGCTACAATGTATTTACATGCAATAGTTTGGCTGCGCAAAAGTAACCAAGTACCCTTTGACATACCTACTAACATACATCCCAACACATCTTCAACTCCATGGAGACAAGAAAGAAATTAAATCAACTTTTTTGCACGCTTACATTTCTTTTTACTACTTTTATCGCTTTTCCTTCATCTACGAAACTTATTGGTCCGTTTTTTTATACAATTAATTTATCTCGTACCAACTTGGGTTTTTTTGGCAATAATGTATATTTTGTTTTCATGTCGAAAAAAGTTACAAGTGAGGCACTGTTGCGGTTTCTAGAATACAACCAGACAGCCAACAACAACATCTTTGTTTAAAATGAAAGGCCAAGGCATCGAGTGCATTGAGATGAAAAAAGCGTCCTATTTTAATAAAATCATCATGGAATGTATGAAATGGTTGCTTCACTTCTTAAAACAGATGGATATAAGATTAAGAGAAAATAATAATAATACATACCTATATAATAATATTTTGTATGTTGATGATAGCAGTTAGAGTAGTAGTAATAGTACCAGAAATAGTAGTACTATAGCAACCAAACTCTTCACCTTCACCCAGAAAAGCTAATAAAAAAGGTAGGTCAAATTCATCTCTCCGCTCGACTTCCACAAAAATGCAATAACAAACAAGGCAACGTGTGCAATGTGCAACTTTTTGTTCACTTTTTTTTGAGTGGGCTACTACGTAACACGTAAGATTCTTTTTCTTGGCTACGGATGATGAGCATTATTGAATTCTTTTAGTGAAATATATGATCCTACATGCAACTCAACTATTTAACTATCATAGTAAACTCCCTTACATTTCTCATATTTATATTTATAGGTATAGCTATTTATATATTTTTTCTACCAAAGTGGTCCGTTTTTAAACTCGTTAAATATAAAAGTATTTCTTTCTAAAGCTAACCTTCTTCTAAAAAAGTAAGCTAACATCGGCATAAAAAAAATAAGGTTCTTCATCACTTTCTTTTTTATGGATCGTAGTAAGATAAAAAAATATACTAAAATAATATTTTTGCATCAATAATGTATATATTAATGTTGTTGCAGCAGACAAAATAAAACTGCACAGAATAAGCTTCAACATCACAACCACTATACTACCAATATCTCCGCCAACCAGCATGTTTACAAAAAAACTTATTATTACTATAGGAATTTTTTCTTTGTTTTGTGTCTTGGATAGCACATCTTTCGTTCCGCAAGTGAATGTGCAGTGCAGAAGAAAGATGCGAAAAGGGAAGAAAAAAGTACGCGCACATACTGGCTGACTGACAGAAAGGCCCATCATCTTTTCAAATAAACTAAAATTAATTTTTTTCCATATGTTTTTAGAACGTCAAAATAATGTAATAATGTACAGTCATACATATATATATATATCAATCTATATATGTAGTATGTATCATATTTTATATTTATATCGTGTGTGCCTTGACTTGATTATAGTATCAATAGTACCTACACTTTACATATGGTAGTCTCAGTCTACAGGGCTATGGTTGTTGTTGATGATGATGATGATGGTTTGCAATTGTGAATGAAAATAGTGGAGTTGAGTGAAATAAATGATGATGAAAAGGGTAAAGTTGCTTATGGCATGATGATGTTCAAGTGCTCAGGTGCGCGCAACATATAAAACACAACGTGTTTTTACGTCCTAGCGCTACGAGGTAAATAAGCGCATATACATGATAGTCTTGCACCTTTCATCTCTGATTTCAATCTTGACGAAAAAAACATATATATATATATCTAAGGAATATCTATTGTCTGTTTGCATGCCCGCTGTCTTCTCATAAATATAATATCCTTGCCATTTATCATAACAAATGATCTTTTTTCATAGTAAATACTCACAAAATGCTCACACTTTTGGAGCAACTTCCCAAAACATGAAATGGAATTTTATAAAATTCCTGCACAAATGCATTATGACTGGGCTGTGACAGCAAACTTATATATACAAGTTGAAAGCCCTCACTCCCAATGGAGAGGGATCAGAAAACTGAGTATACGTCATGATAAAAAATCTTGCCGAATCTTATTGAATATCAAAATGCATTATAAAATACAAATAATTGCAAACATTTTTAACAAATTTTTAATTGGTAAAAAGCCTGTACCAGCAGGTGATGTAACGGCAGCGTTCCCAACAACACCAAGTAGTACTGTTGAGTTGAGACCTACAAATGTACCTACCAATACATATTTTTAATTGTGTTATCCACAATCAGTAGACCAACGTTTTTAGCAGTAGCAGTACCAAACTTTAATAGAATGTTATGACTGTGTATGCAAGAATTGGTGTTTAATCGTTTTAGTGTAAATGAATTTATAACATATTACATGCGACTTGGCTTTCAATGGCATTTTGGTTTAAATTGGTTTATTCTTGAATCACTTTTGTAGGTATCACTGAAACTTCTGTTAAAAATTAAACCATACAAAATTTGAATGCTCCGTGATTTTTTTTTTTTTGATATGAGCAGTAATAAACCGTTTTTATATATAAATATACCGTCTGACAACAGTTCCAATGAGCATTCAAAATTCCTTTTGTATATGAGCTCATGTATTCTCATAATTTTTGTTTAATACAATTACAAAACCCAGATTAAAACCTGATTATAACTTTCATAATTATATAGTAAGGACGCTGTATAAATTATGCATCAAAATGTGGAGCTTATAATAACTATGCAAACTTTGATTGTATTTCTCCATAATATCAGCAGCACAAGCACAAGCATCCTACATAAATTAATTTACATAGCAACAACGTAGTGAGCTGGTTTTGCTCCCATTTGAGCCATGTGTTGTGTAACTTGTTTGGAGTACTAGTAGTTGTACAAATTCCAATTCACTGTTTTACGGCTAGTTGTACTAGCCGTAAAACAGTGAATTGGAATTTGTGGTGGTTGTCACCGTGAGTGGGTGACATGCATTTTGCAATAGGGTCAATATTTCTACATCACTGCCTTTGGAACGGGCATTGTTGGTTGTATAGGCATATTTTTGTAACTGCCCGAAAAAGCACAAGAAAGTGCTACAAGTTTGACAAACAAACACAAGGCTTTTTACTTCATCCTCTATCGTCTGTGTATGGCACTATGTCCAGGAATGACAAAAGTTTGCATTTTGGTGAAAGTTTTTACAAGGGCATAGAATTATTAATAAAGAAAGATGTACACACACATTTTACATTTACTAGTAGGGTAGTAGAACATAAAATATATGTGCATTCAAAAATGCAACTCACTCAGTCAGAGTGCTTTTGGCACAATCCACTCTCAGACATACCACAAACATGGGTGTACAGGAAAATTGAACTATATTTATTTATTATAGTTTGTTATTATAGATGTGCCTACAAGAAGAGGAAAACCGCAACAACCGAACGCCCAGTCATGGAAAAACAAGGAAGAGATGGAAGGAGAGAGAAAGAGAGGGAGGGAGAAAGGGAGTACTCACAAATGAAAAATACATTTAGTTTCCTTTCATCTCTTGTACTAAAGTTCTGCTTACAATGGAGACTTTTGCAAAAAGGAAAAAGATGAGACTCGTAGAATAAATGCTTATTGCTTATATCTTGCACATAATATTTTTACATCAATGCTATTTTTTTGGCATTGAAAAAATACATCTATGATAAAAGGGAAATGACAGAGAAACGATATACTAGAATGTTCATTTGCTTTAGAAAATGTTTCGAACAATTATTTCTGAAAACATCGCCATAGTAATGCACATTTGCTCATCTGAAATTATGTGTTTTGCTATGTTATGCGATTGCTTAGGAGAATGGGCAAGTAATTTTAAAAGAAACTAATCATTTTTGCACAAAAAACAACTGAACAAAGAATAAAGGACCAACTTACGTTTCAATATTAGATGTAGTGGCATTATCAAGGCCAACTTGGTTGCAAAATCCTCTCAAACGACATGTTGAGTAGTCAAAGCATTCATACTGTTCCAGGGCTTTTCCAACGGATGAAGTAACCGTGTTGATGTAAGGCTGCATATAATACATGTTAAGTACACACAAATAAAACACTTTAAGTTTGTGAATCAATTAAGAGAGAGCAGAATTACAGGAAAATTGCTGACTAGCTACAATTTATTACTATGCTGGCACCTGATAGTCAGCGTAACTGCTTTTGAAGCTTCTTGTGATTGGAGCAAGCCTATACTCAAAACCTCCCAAGATTACATACAAAACCACAAAGATTGGACCAGACAGACCAATCAATATCAAAGGAATAAGGATGTAATCAATAGATCCTTTAAGTGGTCCTGGTGGTGGTGGAAGAATTGGGGGGAAACCAGGTGGTGGAAGTCCAGGGGGGCCAGGTACACCTGCTCCTATTCCTATTGGCACAAGCCCCCCTTCCCCCTTTCCAAAATCTCTCAATGCTGGGTCATCATCATGTGCTTGTTGGCCGTTAGCACCATGCCCATAATAATATTCGTTTTGATTGTCATGGTGGTCATGTTCGTGATCATGGTCATGGTCGTATGATTCCGCTTGTTCCGGTGCATATTGCTCATCCCCATGATCATAATATTGCAAGTGAGCAGCATCCTCCTCCTCAGTAGCACCAGCAACAGCCGAAGCCCCCTCGTCGACATATGTGTCCGCTCTGGACTGTAGAATTTTCCTCTTCGCTGCTGGCCTCTTTCTCTCTTCAGAAAATGCAAATGTTGACTTTTCTCCTTCCACTGGCATTGATCGTACTAAATAAGTGGTTGTGGTTTGTTCAGTATTAGTATCCTTGTAGGAATAGCTGCCAGCTGTGTGCACTTTGTTTGGCTGCTGACCTTGATACGTAATTGGAGTTCCATTAGGAGTTTGATGATTTTTAGGTGGGTGGGAGTACGCATACAATGTTGAATTATTGCGGGTTTCTTCATTTTTTATTGTTATAGGCTGTGTCGGAGACGGTGGATATGAGTTCCTCGTGCCATTTCTACCTATGTCACGTACCTGTCCTCCATGTGATAAGTAGTTTTCCTGTGAAATGGCTGTGGGGGTCGACAAGAAATGCTGTTTTTGTTTGCTTACCCAGTCTCCCCGTATCCGATGGCCATCTGACCATGCTTGATTCTGTTGATTTTGATACGCAGAAAAATCAAAGCCAGCGTATGATATGTTGTTCCTCGACAAATCGCTCACAGTATCACTTCTCCTCTGGCCAGCTACAGTTTCCGCACTAGAGGGAATGTCTTTTGTTACACTGCTTCTACTGGATACTCCACTACTACTAGTACCACTAATACTACCACTGCTCCTATCAATTCCACTAGCTGGGGAATTTGGATGAGCCGACACAATGTTATCCAGATGCTCGTTATCATTAGTGTAATACTGGTATGAGAAACTAGGTGTTATTGAGAAGGACGAAGATTGAGGAGATTCCACACCTCCACCCAAATTTGCATTTTGACCTCCATTATTCTTAATATTGGCACTATTAAAATCATTGCTTAGCTGCTTCCCCTCCCTTTCTACTCCATTTACTGACCTTGGACTCCCACTCGCTGCACCAATATTATGTGTTAAACTAGCACACCATGCAGATTTAGAGAAAACTGTCACCAGTATAAGCACCAGTAATCTGTTAGAGTAAAACATATTGTCATCAGGTTTAGATAACGTTGTTCAACTCTGTCAAGCGATACAATATACTGTACGCTGCTGTGCGTTACGAAATTTCCTTTGCAGCGAACAAACTATAAAGTAGCACTGCAACTAATCCAACACTGATTTCCTGTGTTTTTTTTAAATATAAAGTCACGTTGCGTTTGGTCCCATAAATATAAGTCCTTTCCGGTGCACACGAAAAAATTGTTGATTGCTCCCACCTTTCATGCTGAAATGATCAAAGCTGGGTTGTTAGCATTTCAATGATAAAAATGAAACGCAAAATTGAGAGAGAAAGCATTTATGCATGCAGTAGCGATGGTAAAAATTTATTTTTCTTCTTCTACTTCCAACAAGAGCTAGCAACCAAGTTTGTTCAACTACTTTAAATCAAAACCAAGAGTGAAGTTTGGCTTTACTGAGAAGTAGTTTATGGCTTTGGCATATAGTTTTATGTGTAAATGTCGGTGTTGATAATTTGATCAACTGTTCCTATGATCTCATTTTTTCCTCAAAGACACACAACTTACATATATACATTTAGAGAGAGATCTAATAATAATAGACCGTAAGTATGAAAAAAGGCCGTAAGTGGATCAGTGGAAGAGGGACAACAATGTTCTTAGGGTGGCTGATGGTGACCAACAAAGCATGTACGTATTAATAGGTATTCTTATTACATTTGTTCCTTTTCCGTCTTGAGTCTCATGCACAACAGAACATGTCATGGATTTCTCAAAGGAATTTTCTGCGCTTCACTACTTTTCTTACTTTGTTGTTAACCCTGCTATATTCTGTGATGCTTTTATAATTGCATTGCATATTGGGATGATGCACTGCGTTCATGATCATAGTATTACTTATATACAATTTACAGTTTCCAATAATATACCATGTACACAAAATACGACGGATTTTTAATAAACAAATAAATAATATATACTATATATAAATGATTGATATATTATTTATGTACATACATACAAACTAAAATGACTGAGTAAATAGATTATTGCAGTGTGTCAGTGGGATCATACAAACAAAACAAAAGGATGAATTATTAGTACGAATATATATGTAGCTACCTGTGTAAACCAATTTTCATTTTCATTGCTGTCCTGTGATGCCAATATATAATACATATACTAACCTGTTATATAGTACTGGACACAAGTGGTTACAACTAGAATGAAACTGATACGTGGAGAGTGAAGACAATTAACGTTTGAGGAATTGTCGGCAAGGCAAGATGGAATACATAATAGAACAAAAACTATTCTGCAATGTGTGCCCACATACTTCAAAAGTCAAATGACAACAACGGTGTATCATTTGACAGAGCAAGCCCTGCTCATACTGAGTAAGACCATTCGCATATCATTAAGACAAACAAAGCTATATATGTTGATCATTATAATAATAATTATTATTATTAATATTGAGTCAGTTTCAAAATCCGTTATCAGACGTCTTAAAGTCGAACAAAGCAAACTCGCAATGTAACAAAAAAAATGATTAGGCAAGTAATGATCACTGTTGTGATCCATACAACACAACAAGAAAATAAGAACCGAGAGAGAAAAGGCGAAACGCTAACAAGAAATGCAAACTTTATAAAATGGCATCAAGACAGAAAATCATTATCATGAATAAACTAGCTAATAGACTAATAATGCTGCGTTTTGTTGTTGTCGTGAAGCTGTATGGGAGTGACTGACGATGTATTAAAATGTTTAATTTGTTAAATAATGTTAACAACGATGGCTTCTCATTTGCGGACTTGTGCAGACAACACATGTGCTTATAGAGTATCAGAGTCACTCACTTACCCACCATAATTAAGTTTTGTGTGCAAACTTTCGCAACAATTAATCTTTATGTCGACGTCCTGATTTAATGTGGCATCATGTGGTATAAAATGAGGCATGAAAGGCATGTGACACATGTAGTATAAAAATAATCATGGTGTAAAGGTCCACGACATGGACCTAAAAATTTATAACATTCTAAAAGAAGAAAATTGTGTCAATACCCAATCTTGTTTCCAATGACCTCGGAGAAGTGCAGTATAATAGGTATGTATTTTGGTATAAGTTTTTAATGGTAGATTAAAAATTGTCGCTAGACTCTCATGTCTTCTAAAAAAAATTGTTAAAAAATGGCAATCTTCATGGTTTCGTTAAATAATCTTAAACCTTCATCCAAAAAAGTAAGTGCAAACAAAAGGCATAAGCGTTATTGTCATGTTCGTATTTGATGTGCTCTGTTGTTGCATCTAGTTTGTTGTCCTTTAATGTAACAAATCATTGAGCCCTAACTTGTTTAGTTTTTCCGACAGCTTCGATGAAGATAATATGATTTGATACCATGCATGATTTGAGTGGACATATTATTTAAACTACTTTTTTTAAACCCCACACAAATTGCAATGGGCAGTGCAATACTTAAAAATTATTCAGAATAGTCACTCGTTTGTATAAACACACAGACACACAGATACACCATAGATGGCTATTCTGAACGGGGACGCAAGCAACCTACATTTCCAACAAACGGTTACCGCAAACCATATAACAGTCTGTATCACTACTACTACTACTACCACCAGCACAGCACCCACTTATTAGTAAAATACTCAGTTCATGAGGTCTAAATATGAAGTTTAGACAAATACATACAATATTCCACTTGTGAACAACGTCGTGCTCTGACTTGTTAATCCAAGTAAAATCTGCGCATGGTATTCATCATTTCGCCCTACTTTTATTTTAAAAATAAATAGCTTTGGACACTAATGACATTGACATAGACCCAGCCAAACACACACAGACACACACATAATATAAACCACAGTGTCGTAAATGCCTCTTTATTAATCTGTCTATAAAAAATGAGTCACATTACTGGTGGATGGCAATCACTTTAAAGCTGAAGGTGAACAGAAAACAAAATTGTAACTTGTAAAATTATTACACTTGAAGCTGCGTAACTTTCCTTTCCGTATTCACAAATAAAAATTTGTCTTTGCTGAATAGGCATGAAATATGCAGAATTTTTAACTGCAACTGAAGAGCTTAATGCAAAAAAAACTGCAAAGTAGTAACTCTTGAGAAATCAGTTTCATGATTGAAACCGCATCATAGTGAACATGTCAGCTATTTATAATTTGCATCTGCGACACATCATAAAAGTTTGCACATTATTGGAAGAGATAAGAATTCTCCTATTAAGCATTATTTGCTAATAATTTGTGTATGGTATGATGTATGAAGTCTATCAACAACTCAAACAACTTTTCACACTTTGAAGTGAAAAGTAAAATTTGTTAAAATACTAAGTTAGCTGCTGCTTATCACTTATTTAATAGATACGTGTGCAAAAATAAATTGCAATACTTTCACTGAAAATCGTGGACATGGGTTTCTTTATACCAAAATAAAATAGCAATTCATTCACAGTGAATAGGAGAACTGGACCGTTACATGTATGCGGATCCACTTTAAACTTTAAAAGGGTAAAAATCAAGAAACCATCCTTAAAAACTGTAAAAAATCAAAAATATAAAACTATAGAGTTGATATTCATCGGTTACTAATCAATTTGTTTTTTTTTTTGGTAAAGGTAAATTTTTAAATATTGATGCAATAACGTAATCACTTCAATTAAGCAAGGAGAAACAACATTCGATTTTTTTTATCAGATGAAAATAATGGTATAATGTCGTAAATACGACACACGTCATTCTTCTGAATCTATGATTTAATAGCCAAAGTTTACTTTAATCTTTCAAGAGAAAGTCGACACGCTGTAAGACAGGTAAATACGTAGTAGCTGTGATAAGAATAGAAGGATACGTTACCTGCTATAGCTTAAAGGTAAAAAATGAAAGTTTCGTCTATCTGTATAACTCCCCCGGAGATTGAGATGTGGGCTGAAAATCAATAGGGTTCTGAGTTATGACACCAAATATGAAGATATCGTGCTGACAGACAGACCTTATCAAAAACAATACTAAGACCAAAGTTAAAAGCTGATTTCATCCGCTACGTGATAAAACATATGTAAAAATGTAAATACATATACATACGGTTGTATTAAAAAAATAGAAAGACTTAAAAATATATGAAATAAGTTAATTAAGCTTGTTGCATATGAAATAAATGCGTTAACGAAGAAATATTCCCATATGTCTCATTGATAATTTCTGTTTAAAGCCAAAAACACAGTGAATAATCAAAAGTATACATCCCTGATGTTGCTGACATGCACATCTAACATGCACACATCGTCTTCAAGCTATGAGCAAAATGATGCAAGAAATAAAATAATTGTTTATGGAAAGAGACCAGTTAATGTGACATTGTCAAGTCTTCTTGTATTCATCTCCATGTTGCAGTGCTACCGTCACGTCATATTACCATAATGCGAACTATTTTGTTAGCAACTAAAAAGCAGCTATGGAATGGTATGGTGAGGCTACGGATACTCCTTTTCAACCTCTTTTGTAAATCCTATTCAGCAATTTCCAACATTATTTTATTACATTGGAATATATGTAGATTATTTTTTGGTTTTTGCTCTTCGTACAAATGGTTGGCCCTTTTAAGGCCCAAGTTATTATTGCATAACAAAAAATTTAAATATTTTTTTAGTAAAATGGCCATAACCTAAGAATTAATACCTAGTTTCAACGTATGTTGATAACCAATTCTTCGGATATGATCTTTGTTTTGGCTAATTACAACGTGCCTTTAAAGTTTCATGAACATTAGTTGATCCCTTCAAAAATTATCGTATTCACACGAAAACATTTACATTTTTTATGTAGTGAGCTAAAAAAAAAGTTATAAGACCGAGCTAAAAGAGCTCGGACTAAAAACAACATTTTATGGACAAATCCTAACTGTAGATCACAATATGTATGTACAAGGCCATGATTCATAATAATCAACGACAATAAAATTTATACTTATAGATTATGGCAATTTTTTATGAGTATTTAACGTACTTTGCATTTGTGTTAGCTCGTTAATTTTTTTAAAATGTAAACTGGTTTTATTTCACGTCATGCAATTTGCAACAGAAATTTGAGTTTCCACATTAAGCACAATATTTTTATTGTAATTCATGGCCGTTCAAGATAGTATCAGTATGAAAGACCTTTTAGACACGTGTAATTGCTAATGGAACACTACTGCTACAACTAATAATATTTCCGTGGTCAAAGTCCAAATAATATACTTTTTGAGTCTTACTACCGCTTAACGAAGCAAAGTAAATAAATTTGCAAAAAAATGAAACATGCAGTTTGCTTTTACTATAACTTTTTGTTTTTAATTGCTTTTATATGAAATGAAAGCAAACAAATCAAATCAAGCGTGTAAAAATATGAACCTGTACCAAAATGCAAGTGCTAAAATACCTTTAATGTTGGAACAGAAAGTAGGTTTTTGCACCTATATGATCATAATTTTTTTATTCAATCACGTAGTCACGCAACAGCACAACAAACACTGCGTTGCTCGGTAAAACTGAGATCATCTCAGTGAGATGTGTATGAAACGAAAGCCTGCCACAATAATATTATTATTATTAAAAAATAATAATATTATTATGCCGAAAATGTTCTCATCTAAACACAGTACATTGTTTTGTTGTAAAATAAAACAATAGATAGCAAAATGAATACAGATCAGAAGCTATGATAATTGATAAAAATACAAATCTGAAATATAATACCTACTCTTTTATGTATATATGACATACCTAGATTGTTTATTTAAATGGACATGTTCATTCACAAAGGTTCATTCATACATATTATACTTTACAAATCAGCAGCAGCTTTTATTTGTTTGGCATGGTCATGTAAAGTTAAACTGAATGAATCAACACCTGTGGTACAGAAAAGCAAATAACTTTTCACCAATGTTTTCATATGCCCCGATATTTGAACAAGCGATCGGAATTTGAACGGATTCATTATTGCACACAACTTTTTGCAGTATGCTTGTAATATAGGAAATTACACAAAGGAGCGAGCTCTCTCAGTTTCCCTCATTTAAAACAAAGGTATTGATAAGTTTTCCCGTTAAACTTGTGTGTGCAAAATTAGTCAGCAAAATTGTTTTATTATGGCCTATTTATTAAACAATTCATTATTTAGCTTTTAAGTCTTCCATTTTAAGCATTTTAAAATAGGTACATTACCGTGATTCCAATTACTTGGTATTGCCAAAATCGTGCTAGAATGCCCCCACTCTCCTCTCGTCTTGTATTACTCTATATTACATGACATTATTATATTATGCCATTTCGCGAAATTGATTACAAAAATGTATAATTGTAGTTGAAGGACTATTTATACTAACTATATACGAAATACGGACTAGATGATGATAAACGGAGTGAAAAGTGAGTATAAAACTTGACTAGCCATATATACGTCAGTTACTACGTTATGCCTACAATTCTAAATTAAATGCCATGTTACAAGCACACATCCCTGCATGGTTGTCTCCGTGAGCAGGACAAATAATAAATCATCCTTTGTGGTCGTTTTAGTGAACGAGACAAAATACATAATATATATTATGTACGATTCGTGCAACCAGACCCCATCACTTTTTGTGCACTTTATATAATATCGTCCTTTTCGGACATCTCAAGTGAATGTTTGCTTTTACGCCACACACACTCTGGTATTTCTCTTAGATTTTGTTTCTCAGCAGCAACAATACGTCATTGGATAAACATTACCGATTCTGAGCCTCTATTGCACTAATAAAAAAATATCGTGATCTTGACCTAACATCAAAAATTTATTTCATAACTATTTTTAGTGTGCACTACTTCGTCACAAGAAAAACTCTACGATTTCAGCAAGAGTTGTGTTTTTGTAATCATTGTTCACACTTATTGAATGTCATCATAAATGATGGAATATATTATGTGCTGGTTTAATTGGGTTAGACTTTTTGACTTCTCATCTCCGAGCCGAGTAGTGATCCAGAGAAGAGTGAGAACAGAACAAGGCGTGCACAACGAGGAACCATATCATTCAACTGTATTATTCCATGATTTTGACATTCCCGTTTTATTGACTACAAAGCAAAACACAGATTTTCAGCAAACAGATTTTTTTTGCAAAATTTCCCTGCTACTACATACTTATGTGTTTTATGTTTATGTATATTTCAAGTCATTTTGTTATTTTTACTACCGTGACATTTTATGAGCTGTTGTTTTCCGTTTTTACTGCAGTTGTTCCTTGTCGAGCCCAAATAAATATTAAATTGCATACGATAATGAACACGTTGTGCCTACTATAAAAAACATGCAGATCGAAAAAACAGAATCAGCACGTCTCTATTGAATTGACATTAAAAATTAAACAGCTATTTCCTTGGATGATACATTTTGCAGTGCAAATGTGTCAGAAAGAAACGTATCAAGCTCGCTCCTTCACATTTTTTGTATGTAATTTATTCCATACATGGTGCCAATGCTACTACTACTAAACTGCGTGATGTCAATAAAACAGCTAAGCTTACAAGATTGATAACAGTTTTCCGCTTTCTCGAAGACCGTTCTATGTATATAGGTATATGTATATATCTTCCCTATTATACATGTACATATGTAGAAACTCTTGATGATTTAAGTGAATGGGAATAAGTGAAATGTTCAGAATTTGTTCCTGCATTTAAATGAGATTTGCAGTTCCAGTTTTCTTGCATATACATATAAAAAATTTAAAAATAAAAAAAGCCGCATATATGCAAGCAAACATGAACCTGTTACATATAACAGACCTTCTACAGATCTGTATCACCCTCGCCATCATCATCCCTCATGATCGTTTTTACCATCATCATTATAAACGGTGTAGCAGTGCGTTATCATATCATATTCAAGCCAATCAAAGTGAACTTATGCTCTATCGGTTTCGCTGGCTTACATCTGTTTTTGTCCTTCCATTTGCAAGCAGTAAATGTGCCTTGCCTTTCGTCGTTCCAGAGAAGAAGTGAGGAGGCACACACCGCACGTTTTCACTTGTGTAGTAGTAGTGCTCTATATTATGTTATCGGTAACAGTCACGTTGACTTTGATTTTTTTTCACTCTCACTCTCTCTCTCTCTGCAAGAAACACTTCTAAATCACTATACTACTCGCGTACTATTTGCCTACTCTTCAGTAAATATAACGTACTTTTTCTGACGTGTCGTTGTTGCATGTTGTGTGAAAAAAGAAGGTAACCGTCAAAGTCACTCAAACAGATTTTTTTTTTGTGTGGATAAAATATAAATTTCTATGCATATTTTGTATATTGCGACAGATGTGCATGTAGTGATGTGAAATGTTAATATTAATCGAGTCAACAATAACAGTGTGACAAGAGGACATTTACGGTTGAACGAAGTTCCGTGTTTATGTTAAACTTGTCGTAGCAGGACAGAAAGCAAGTGGCAGCAACGCGAGTGTTTTTTTCTTCCTTGGTTGACTTGACGGTGCAATTTTTTTTCTTGTTGTGAAGAACGAGAAAAGTCCTTGCACTCTACTTTTTACGTAAACTCTTTGCACAATGCAACGTTGAACGCGTGAAGTAAAGACATAAAATATAGCACTACTACATGTACTGCAATCTGCCCGTGCTACTTCAATGCTAACAAGCGGTTAAAAGTGAAGTGTTTACTTTTATTACTTTGTAATTTGTCAACTTCTCCACAGCTTTTAATCCAAAGCTGCGTGAAAAAGTGACAAGGTAGCACCTAAACTTGTTTGTCATTCTTTAGCATCAGTTCATATCTTTGAATGGTGTAGTGCATAATGCACACAAGTATATGTCATTTTTTTAAAGTTTCATGAAATTTTTGCAGGAGAGCGCAGTAAAAACCTTTTTTCTTTAAATATACGCACATGTATTTTTTATGCATATTCTTTGAAATCCCAATTTTTTTGGTCTTCCGTGTGTTGGAAACCGTCATTGAAGTGTGAAAATCTACTCAGCATCTTTTGAAGGAGAAATTTGTTCGCAAACATTTCTTTAATACTATTTTTGGACGTTGTCAGCACGATTGTAAAAGAAAGAATAATTTCGGTATAAAAGATGAGGTAATTCTCTTTTTTGATGATTGACATGAACTACTTTTGCATGAAACAAAAGGAGGAAGAAAAATCTCTTCATGCATTTTTAATTAGTATTGCCGTGATTAATCGAAATTATGATTAAACATGTGCAAATAGATCGATTATAATCATGTGTCGTAATTTTTCAATAATCACAACGACAATAATCAAATCGAAATTTTTCGATTTGAAACGATTTGTATAGAAATCAAATCAAAAATCGTGTGTACACACGATTATTTGCGAGTTTATGCATATGCTTGACGACATGAACTCATGAACAACAAAAACCAGTGGAAGGTACAATCTTTATTTTCCTAAACTTTTGGCTTTGCGACGACGACATGTGTTTCATGTTTTTATGTCAAGACTTTCTCTTCACTACGTTCTTTTTTCTTTCAAATCCTGTGTTCATTTATTAATTTTGCTATCAAAATTGCTAAGAATAATACGGTTTGTTGTGGGTTTCTCTTGTCATTTAGCTTTATAGGCTTAAGCTTGACGAAAGTAAGTATACTTAATCCCTAAAACATTACCAAATCATATACAAAAGTATTGATTGAATACTTTTGCAATGGGGGTAATTTATGATTACACATGTGTACACACGATTTTGTGTCTACACAAATCGAAAATAATAGTTTGGTTGGTGAATAATCAAATCGAAATAGGATATTTCGTAATCAAACGCGTAATAATCAAATCAAACTTTTCGATTATAATCATGTGGATTAAACGGCAATACTATTTTTAATACATCAAAAATATGATAGGAACGTCTACAAAAAACTGCGAATTTCAGACATTTCCATGCATTCGTTATGCATACAATGGTCTTAATGGGCACATTTAGACATTACACAAGTTGCAAGTGATAATACAGACTGTAACATTACGACTAGGTAATAAGAGTTATGTCTTTGCTTTTAGTTTTCGACTGTTCTCATGTTTCAGAATTGTGTCTGCAAACCATGCGTGATAATTCGTAAACTTAATTTTGTGGAGTAGAGAGATTTGCGTCATTTAACCTAATGTATAAAAATACTGTTTGAAATTTATATTCTTGGAATGTCAGTATTTAAGTATATGTAACACATGAATGAACATATAAGTTGCATCATCACGTATTAAACTAAATAGCTATTTATACCGGGAGTAAAAACAAATGCATAGATTTCCGCATATTGCTTTGCTCATAGAATTGATTTTTTCTTGTCAAAGAACAAAAGAATTAAGACGATCAGTTAGGAAAAGTATCCAATTTTGGCTACTTTAAACCCGTTTTTGGACACTCAAAAGTGTCCAGTTTTGGCTACCGAGAATTTTAATGTAAATATAAAATCGGTTACGTGGATCTGCAATACTAATCTGTTTTTATCCCCTATCCCTCGGGAGGTAAAAATTCCTTCATGGTGAAATATTACCCTTAGATATGTCCCAAATTTGGTCGAATAGTTAATAATAGTATCGTATCATCGTTCAATTGTCATGCATTGCATGGCTTTACTAGTATGAAATTTTGAAGCTCAGTTTTTTTAAACGCCAAGATAGAACTTTGATTTGCTTAAGTCAAAAGTTTCTGAATTGAATAGCTCAATTTTATGCATCTGTAAAACAAAGTTTGTTAATCTTTAACAGATTTTGGTACTTTTAATTAATTTTCCTGTTTAATTTTGTGTTTATGTAAAAGTTGCTTCTCAGTAGCCAAAATTAGGCACTTTTGAGTGTCCAAAACGGTTTTAAAGTAGCCAAAAGCAAAAGCCAAAAGCTACTTTCCCCAACTGACGATAGCTTGTCCCTTCCTGATTTCAATAGTATTAAAAAAAAACTACAACAGTCATCCATCATACTTTACATAATTTTCTGTTCATATGAACTCAATAATGAAATTTGAGCAATCTGCTATTTTCTCAATTATTATTATAGTCCGTTATAACCAATCAGTAGATCTGAAATAATGTATATTTTATTGAAGTTTGAATAAGAAATAGAAGTAAAACACGTTCAATAATGAACTATCAATAATTCCATTCCTAACTTATCCAAATTTTCCACTACATAGACCATCCTGCAAGTGGTTTACATAAAGTACCATGCCTGTAAAATGTACAAGGTAAGTAGCATATAAATTGGATCATTCTTCAGAGCGTGCCTCCTGCAATACGCCCACGATAAATGTAAATGAATCAACAAATATAGCGCTCCGGTGTACCACATCATCCAGGTGTACGTTATTTGTTTATGTTGTATGTATTCAACCTTTTGTTCGACTATTAATTGGCATGCAAATCAAATAAGAAATCAAAAGTGGGGAAAGTTAGGATCTTGGGATGTTGGAATGGAAATTCATGTAGTAGTAATAATGCAATAGGCATCAAAGGATGTACATATGTAAGTACATTAGCTTGTGAACTACTATTTTCTGACGCTGATATCATGTGTTTGGTTGTGATAACATGATTTTACGAATCTTTTTTATACCTACCAAAAATTGGTTCATTGAAACGTTGGTCGAGGTGCATTCCATAATGCTGTGAATGAATACACCTTTTCTCCAATCCTTGTAAGTTCTGCCTAGGTATAATGTAATTTAGTATGAAACAGCAGCGTATTATAGAGAGGATGTTGGCAACAGGCAAGACTCAATCTACCCCATGAGCTTTGTTTGTGTTGAGCCAAAAAATATGATGATAATACACCTTTATCAAAGTTGGAATGAAACGGGATTTTTTCTGTACATTCGCATTCCGTTCTATTTTAAGAGGAGTGGGAAAGGTCCCCATCCCCAAGCACAACACCTGAATACATATGCTGAATATACATATGTGTCTAATATGTATATGCCTTCGTATCCGACAGTAATGTTTCTAATGTTTAATACGAAAATTCTTTGATATCGAAAGAGGGTAAAGTGAAAAAAGTTAGGAAATCTTGCAAGGCATGGTTGGCACTGGTGATGGTGACACAGAAACGTGAATCAAAGCGTAATTGAACTCTTGGAATGAAACTTGGTTGATCAGATCATACTCTGTATTTGTGTAAGAAAATGCTTTGCGATAATGTAACATGTTTGTCTATATTGTGTAAGCATATTATAATGTTTGTATATTATTATATATATTTGTTGGTGCACATGAATCGAATAGAATAAATATCAAATAGAATAAACACAAATCTCATCGTATTTACCTCTAAAGCTCTGAAGAATAGTCGGCAGTAAATTTTGTCATTTTTTTGTCATGGGGAATTATGCGTATCTATTATCTGTGGACATAAACTGAATTAATAATGTAATGCATTGTTGCTGTGTTACAAATATTCATGGTATGACCGTCCTTTATTCTTAAATTGTTTTATTTGTTTGCTTGCGTTTATTCTAAAAATAATGGAAATGGTTGTAGAACCGGGTAAAGAAAAATTCATTTCAAGCATGTACATATAAAACAAACAAAATAAGCAGTATGCACAAACTATCATCAATTCATCACAATTAGGTAAATAATCATAATCATGGATGTATGTACTGTGTTGAAATTAGGGAATTTACAGTAGATGATGGAACAAAGGGAAATATGCAGCCTCTGACGCATGTATAGGTAGATGTACGTAATGAGTATTCAGAAAAAATTATCATATGAATTGAGAAGGACGGATATGAATCGGTGCGTCAAACTAATTTGGTTATTAATAAATGACACGTTATTATTCATTTGAAAGGGCGTTAATGAGCTATAAATATTTTTCGTCAATGACGTCTATCATATGGCAATTAGTAATTTAATGCATTTTTGCGTGAATGATAATTCCACTTTATAATAAAGAAGTTGAAAATTATCATTGTCTAATTATACGATTTGAAATCAAATTTTATTCAATATATCTACTTCAATGCATGCTTTTCCATTTATGACTAAAATTTTAATTGTCCTAAAATTAAGGTATTACCTTTGACTTATACTCCTTTCGCATACTCATATTATATCATGTGCTAATACGCACAGGATGGAGGCTCTCACAACCAGTTGAAAATTCTGAAACAAAATAACGATTATTGATTGAATTATTTTAAGGTGTGCAATGGATTTTTTTCCGTATCTCCTTTATTGTGTATTACTTTCGGGCCTACGCGGATACGTTTGTGAGACCAGACCTGCAGAAGGTAAGTTCAATTTCAAATCATATATAAGATCAGGTGTAAGAGAACATTCTGTTGCGTGGAATGTATAATAAATGTACGGATTACATTCATTTCCGTAGATACCAACTTCTGGTTGGAGCAGGGAAAGAAGTCGATTCAGGAGGGTCTGCTCCCTCGAAATATAGAGGGAATCGTTATACAATCAGTGGGTTTGAAGTTCCATATATGGATCTTTTGACTCTATATATGGACTCAAATAAAAAAGTAAAATATAATTAAACAGGAAAATTAATTTAATTAGAGATAATTCAAATTAGGCGAAGATTAAAAAACTTTTTTTTTCGGAAAATTGGAGTTTAAATAATTTAGAAGCTGCATCCTAAAAATCAGGAATTTCTATCATGGTTATTCTGAGATAATAAGCTTTAAAATTAAATGCTTGTGGTCGCCGTTTGGGATTATCATATAATAATTCACGTAAACGTAATAAAGGTGGTGCGAGTTTCCAAAATGGGTGTTTTGTTGCGTTACGTACTATATGAATGATCCCAAACGGCGACCACAAGCATTTAATTTTAAAGCTTATTATCTCAGAATAACCACGATAGAAATTCCTGATTTTTATGATGCAGCTTCTAAATTATTTAAACTCCGAGTTTCCGAAAAAAAAATTTGTTACTCCTCCCCTAATTTCATTTATCTCTAATTAAATTAATTTTCCTGCTTAATTATATTTTACTTTTTTTTATATACGTCCATGCATGGATCCTCTGACTCCATATATGGAGTATTTGATGCGTCCATATATAGAGTCAAAGGATCCATATATGGAGCTTCAAACCCACTGACAATTGGGAGAAAAGTAACCACCCAACTATATGTGTGTACCTAAACCTTAAAACGTAATGCTTAAAAATAATCACTATGCTTCGACAGAGATGACACATGGAAGTAATTTTCTTGTTGAAATTGCATTTTTCAGAGAAAATATACTTTCATTACTATTTTGTGCATGTATTTGTTCTCCGAAGTCATTACTTGTGCACGTTGTTTATGAAATTGACGGTATTACAAGGTCGTTTGTTGTTATTGCAAATTGTGGCTTTGGATTTGTCCTATACACAAATACGAATATATGCCTGAATTACGTTCCGTGGGATAAATGGTCAATATACTGACTACTTTGGTCAATATGTTGAACACTACAAAAATAAAATGTGTGACGTACCGATACATCCTCTTTGTTACGTGAATTATCATCAGGCGCAATTGGGAGACCTTATACTACTGCCCCATTAAACCGTTACACACTCTACGAATGACCCCAAACACCCACTACCAGCATTTAACTTTAGAGCTAATGATCTCAACAAAACCACGGTAGAATTTTTTGATTTTTGGCATGCAACTTATAAATTACATAAAATCCAGGTTTCAGAAAAAAAATGTTACTCTTCTCACAATTTAATTAATCT
>JAHZNC010003976.1:0-12130 GCA_027744095.1 Zhuqinia jingwanae | reverse complement strand
TTCCACGTTTGAATATGTTTCCTTTGTGAAACTTTTATTTAAAATAATCTTATTTCTTACTCTTTGTACCTTTTATCATTCTCTTATTTGCTTTGAGTCACCATGCACTGTTTGTTTCATGTTTTCTATTAAAAGTTTTCTATCAATGTTTTAGAATGGCAATTGTATATTGTATGAGATGTAATAACATGTATTTTGGATTTACATTTATGTTAGGTGAATTTACATGAGTTGGGGTGTTAAAAATTTGATTGTATGATACCCACATGAGTAAAACTAAAATCTAAATATATTTCATATATATATATATTGCGAGAGCGAGTCATTCGAATGCGATTTTAGCAAATTTTTTATGCATTTAAAACCGGAAATTATGCGTTCTTAAAAATATCATTAAAATGGCAATATATAATGGAAAAAATATTCTAAAAAATTCATAATAGCAACAAACATTTAAAATAAGTGTCATTTAGTCGAATTTAAAGTAGAAAAATCATTGGTAGTTGGGGTAATGGAACAAAAACAGGCAAATTAATACCAAACAGGAAGGTGCTCAAAGTGATCCCTAAAATATAAATGAAAAATTGGGTGGCGTTTAAGTTTTTTGTTTAAATTTAGTGAAAAATTTCACGGGTTTGCCAATTTTTTTCACAAAACGAGTCGCATTATGCGCATAATGCAAAAATAATCGAAATTATGCGATTTATGCATTTTAAAATTTGTTAAAAGTTCACCATTCAAGTTATAACATAGTTTATAGTGTTTATAAGTGTTTATAATATAGTTTCATATAGCTTTTCATATCTGAATTTCAAGAATGCGAAATTCTGCGGTTTATGCGTTTGACTTGCTCTGTATATATGTAAATTTTACCTTAATGTTTAACTTGAAGATAATGAAAGTACTTTTTATGCTTTTAAATGAACATGCATAGAGTAATATTTTTATCCTCCTCTATGCTGACACCCATTTCTCTAAGAACTAAACACGAAAAATAAGAAAGTGGTTTCTGGGCAAATTATAAATATGCGTCTTACTAACAAACTGTAATATTATACAAATGATTTTTTTTTACAAATTGTTCAATCGAGTCTTGTATTTTTTTATTGAATATACAGGTTGGAAATGATTGTATAAGAATATAAACAATGTTTAATCTACTTTAAAGGATTTTTCAATAGATTGCAACGAAGGCGCGAAAAGTGTATGCGCAATGATTAGTACAACAGCGATAAATATACATAGTGCCCCAGTTCCCATGTATACAATGGCCAGAAAAATATTTTTGGCGGCAACGATATTCGTGGTTATAAATACTATTTGCTTTTCCCCTTCAAAACTGCTAACGTCATAATCTGGATGAAAAAAAAAACATTTGGAATAAGTTTACTAAAATGAAAGATTTGGGCTTTTTGAAGCAATATTTAAGAAAACAATATTCTGAAATCTGAAGTAATGACCTACTATAGTCAATCTCTAAGGTGTAGTTCCCTCGTGGAAGACCCTTAATTTTAGCGTCCACTGAATATGGCTCCACGATTCTATGTAGTTTTCTAAACCACGGGAAGGCAGCAGCTCTCATCCAAACGATAAAATCTTCATTTTCTACTCCATTGTTGGAAAAGTTATTTGAATCCAGTTCCCACAATGTTTTCTTCCAAGCTGGAATATACATAAGTTGAAATTTTAATTTAAAATGTCAGCTAAAACCTGTAAAATTCATGCTTCTTCGTTCTTCAAAATAGTTATATCTAATAATTATATTTTCAATCTACACTTTATATAATTTTACCATGTGGTTTGGTGTAATTCAACCATACTGGATGTTTGGCATTCCAAAATTCTCTCGGATTGTTATATTTATCCATTCTGTCCGAATCCCATGCAATTCCGGTTTTTTCGTAATGACACCACCTTTAGGTCAATTGCTCTAGAGGGATTAGCTTTACTTACATTAGATAGTTTTTCGTTTTGTTCCATATTTCGTTTCCTCGTACCGTCAATTGTGTCACCTTCGGATGGCTGATGATAGATAAGATTAATCACGTCGGTGAACATGCTATTTGCCATGAGTCCACATGGATATACTATTCTTTCAAAGTCATCTATTGAAAATATTTACATCATCTTTACTGTTTTTTTTATTTATGCTTACTAGCAAACATACAAAACAAATTTTACCCTTATCAAACTTATCGCATGCAGAAGACGGCTGTTTTGATTTGCCATCCTTATCGAACAAGTTGCCTTTCAACTGATTTTCATCCCGAGACATGTAATATTTTAAATGGTTTTGATAGAAATCTGACAGCGTGTAGTATATATACACAGTTTTCTGTTGGTAAATACAAAGATGAAAAATCATTCAGCTCATTCATTTAAAAAAATTGTGTTAGTATTTAAAAAATAATTATTGTAATTATTTACATCCAAGGGTTCATTTAATTCAAATTCTACATGACATTTGCAGTTCTCAATATCGTTAGCGTCCATATGCAAAATGGACTGATCACTTGAATTTAAGAACGCAGTATTGCGACTAATTATATTTTTACATTCTTGTCCTGTTGAGCAAAATATAAAAATTTATCTATTTCCTGCATTAATCAAGTTTGCATTTCTGGGCTTTTTAAGATATTTTATGTAAGTATATTTTTAACCTGGTTTTTCAATGCTAATACAGTTGGTGTATGGTATTATCACTTCTTGAATACTATCAGAAATCGTTTTTATCCCTATACCTACTCCTATGAAAAACAGACCCATTATAAAAAGGCCCAGACATATTTTGTAAGGACTCCACGAAAGACGTAGGGTAGGTAATGTTTGTTGAACAAATCCGGATTCTATTTTATAAATCATACACACGTAAATTTGTGTAAAAAATACAAATGGATTGTGTGTTAAAAATAAAACAATAATTTTGGTCAACAATGAATTTTACATACATTGAGATCGTGTGTTAAATTAAAATTGTATTGGAATTATTTTAAATTTTTTTACATACCTCCTATTTTGCGGCTAATTCCTCTATTCCACATTGGTCTGAAGTCTTCATCATAAAATGTGTAATTACTACAAGGCCCCACATTATTGTGTCTAGAGGACGGGGACGGAGATGGCGCAGACGTCATTTTACTGTCGAGATGTTCCAACAATTACAAACACGGTCTATGGTCAGATCATAAACACTTAATTGTATAATATACTATACATAATTAGTACATGCACAAGACTTGAGTATAACAAATGGGTAAAATCCATTTTAAATATAAGTTTGAATTTTAAAATGTATAAATTATCACTTTCATACTTGTTGCTTAATTTGGGAGAAAAATAGTAAACCCATCTAAAATTTGTTGGAATAATAATTTTGCACACTAAACATGCGACTTGGCAAGACACTATCCTACGATTTATGTGAACTGTTCGTATGAACAAAAAAGTATACATTTGGTGAGTTACATGCGAGTGAGATTAGATAAGTTAAATAGTAAACCGCAAGCAAAGATACGTAAATCAAACAAATTAATTTGTCTTAGTCATCATCATTATCATATCACAAATCATTAAACATAATATACAATATACCACCTATATGCCTACATAGATTATATAGTTTTCTGATTATGAGGATGACAGGATTCACAGAACAACTATAGGCACAAACTCATCAGCACTTATCTTTTCTGCAAAACGTAGGCGTGTGTAAACATAGGGCGAAAAAACAATGCATGCAACATTAAATCTTCGCTGATTTTTATATACATGAAGGGATTGTATTGCTTAAATAAAATTTCTTGTTCTATTGACATAGTGTGTGACGGCATTATACATACTTTAGCAAAATTATGAATATATGTATGTGAGATAATTTTTCTCCGTTCCGTGTCTCATTTTCTTCCAAGGTCAGCAAATTCTTTGACACTTCAAATTCATGTTTTATTATGCACTTATAAATACTGGTATAATATGAATATTTATATACAATTTCCAATGTTTTATCTTTATGACAGATCGGTTCAGACATTTTATGACTTTTTATGCAAATTAGGTTTGTCTACTTCAACGATTGCTAAAAGTATGCAGATAAAAAACTTATCGGCATTCCAATAAGCCTTTTTACGTACCCTACCCATATGCATAATACATAACTAGAATGCATCAATGACGTTCGTAGTGGTAAACAAAAATGTCTCTTCCATTCTTTATTCGGACTATGTGAATTCATCATAATTCCCTGCCCACCAATAATATATCCTGATAAGGTATCCACGATGTACATAAATCCCTGAGAAATGTTGCTCCTTATTTTCCGTTCCCTGCAAAAACAACAAGCAGCCCAAAAAGTTGGCTTTCCTTTTGTTTTATAATACCACCCATATTTTTTTGTATTTTCTCCAATTATTCTCTCACACACATTTATAATACAAGTGAGAAAGCTATGCTGTTATTTTATTTGCTATATTTATACGGAAAAAGCTCGTATATCCATTCCGTAATTTTACAACCACAATTTTCTAGATTTTCCTGTATTAATGTAAAACCAAAATATCACGTAATCATCCATCCATCATTTAAAAAATCCTTTATAATACCTTAGATATAATATTATCTGCCTACCTATATCTATTTACATATATACCTCTACTAGGTTTATTACCATTTCTAAAACACGGGAGCAGTGGAGTGAAAACAACTACGAAAATGCTTATGCTATTGTCATAGTTTATTTAGCCCATCCGTCCTACAGTTTCCTGGTTTTTTTCCCCGTTGCCTATCTACTTACACATATCTACCTCCACACCAGCTATAAAACAACAAGTTAAACCTTGGTTATCATTACCATAACAAACATTCCCAGAACAAGACCATAACATACATAACATGCCTGTTCCCGTGAGGCATTCAACATCACGTGTGTACAAGAGAAAAATAGATACCTAGTCATTTAGCTTTCTCCTTCATGTTTTACTCTCTCTTTTTCACTCAATATTATTTATATTTATTACTGTGGATGTGAAAATGTCATTTCGCGTGTGGTTATTATTACTTGCTAGTATTCATGTATTCTGCACGCCACACGTACATACATACCTAATCGCAAAAATATTCATGTGTGTATTGTCAAAAGACCAGGACAATTTACATATATTCGTGTAAATAATAGTTTTTTTAATTTTATTTCTCATCAATAATATTTTCCAAGCAACAAAAGAGTAGAGTATTATTTTGCATGATAAATATGTACATGTATAAAAAGAAGGAAACACCTCTCACTCGCTGCTAAAGCTTCAGCTCATTTCGCTAGTCTCCCTTGTGGACGAAGCGGATACAGATCCATTGTTATCCATTATTTGATTGCAATGGCCGATGAATGCAATGGAATGAAAAATGCGAATACATTAAACTTTTATAAGCTCACTTTTTTGGCCAACCCAATCTACTTAAGTAAGTGCATTAACCGGCCAAGTAAACCCAAAACAAAGCAGAGTGCCTTTTTAGGGTTTACCCTCAAAACACGTTACCTCTTTGTTGTTGTTATGTTGGCTTTTCTAAATAAACACACAAACGCCTAAAAACCTATTTTCTCCATCTTTCTCTTGTCTATTTTTTAGTAAATTTAAAAAATATTATGCATAGTCCAGTTTTACTTGTTTACCGTATGTGTATGTTTATCTTTGTCCTTTGTATACATAATGTAGACTTTTTAACCTTATAATATGCGTTCACAAATAAAACAATCATTTTTGTATGAGACTACTTGAAATCTCTTGTCATAAATAAATAGTTATAAAAATATCTGCACGCCTTCTCTAACACACTTTTTGTCTAAAATGAAACCAACATAATGTATAACTTTTTCGTTAACTTCAAGCACAAAATTATTTTTCTTTATCCTTACTAGTAAATACATCAGCCTAACTATTTTATGTGTCTCCGCCTTTTTATGTCGCAACATAAGTACTTCAGTTTTAATATATGCCATGTCAGACAGCCAGACAATCCTAAGCTCAAAAGTATTATTGTATAATGCTTTGCGTATCATCAGAATACTTTCTCCGACTATCATATAAAACATGTCAAGATAGACAAAAGAAAAGCAATTCAGAAATAGTAATAAGTAGCAAATTAAACTCGTGCGCATTAACTTAATGCAGGTAGGCATCGCTCACACACAATATTGAAAACGACGAAAATAATAAGCCACGCTGCTGGACACGAATATTCACTCGGGTCCTCATTATTATTTCTGTAATTTTATTTTTTTATCTGTCTCATCATTCACACATGCAACATTCAAATTCACTGAAAGAAAGGACAACGGGTTTGACGGTTTATACATGCTATCTATGCACACATACCTTTTATACGTGGCGTATGGCGTATCATTCCAATTTCGTTCTTTCTTCTCAGTCAATCGCTGAAATGAAAGGAGAATGTTTCAAATTATCCTCTTTAGAATGACACTTTCTTAGTTTGTAAGCTAGGGGGGATATATTCAACCACAAATACAATGCAACTTGTAACTTGACTCAACTACAAATAACTTGATTTTGCGAAACATATAAGAGCATTCAAAGTAAATATCATCATCATCCTCAATTTTTGTTTGATAAATAAACTACAAGACACCAGCAAGAGTTCGACGCGACTAGTAAGAAAACTACAGTGAATACTCTACGTAACTCATTGTCCATCTACGGAGGAGAAGAGAAAGGCAAAAGCAGTTGCCATTTTTCAGCACAATTCTCGTTCCTCTGAAATAGAGTTCAGTATTGCTCCGTCCGTCCAACTTACAATTAGACGGAGTGGGTTAGATTGTGGTGTGTGGCCTACATAAAATAATATACTACAGTTACAAGTAACAAGTTACAACAACTGTAAAACATCTGAAAGGGTGTACACTTTTTTTTATGTCAGTCACATCTTCTCTTCACACGGATCATTTTTTCGTATCAAATGTGTACTCAATAGTGTAATTTTAGTTATATTTTTAGCATTGTGATTATGACGTTTTATATGTATAGCGACAATCTTGTAATAATAAACATGTACCTACTCTCCATGATAAACGTGTCCTGAAAACGAAGCAAGCTTTATTACGAGCACCAACCTTAGGATAGGAATCGATCGTGTGTCCGAGCCTCAGCAGCCAAGCCAAGAGAACAGTACAGAGAACTCTCTTTCCCTTTATTGCTTGCTTTCTCCCAAAACGGAAACTACATACATATTTTGCAGATCACAATATTCACACCAGGCAGACAGCATCGCACAAGCAATCTACTACTTACGGACAGCACACAATACTGAGCTACTTCACAGTCAACTTTCTCCTCTTCGTGTTTCCAGTTGTGTAAACACATATGGGAACTTTTTTTGCAAAAATTACATTAAAATAGTCGAGATTGTTTTGCAAACTTCTTGAATATTACAACTAAAGTGAATAGAGATTATAGCAAAAGTGAGTTTTGTTGTCTATATAGAAATGGGGAAATTTTTAGCGGAGAGATTTCCAGAAAACAGCGAAATTATAATAAAACTACATGACAGCCACTCGTACATACATAGTTCTACTTCCAACTTATTTGTAAAATAATTACAATCAGAATAATTTATAGGCATTCATTAGCTTAGCGCATTCATAATGTCTTCACAAACATAAATTAAAATAAAGTAGCTCATAAAAAGAATATAGTGGTGCTTCATATTCAAAATATGTGTAGCTTAGTATTTTAATTTAGTTAGCGGTGTGGTGCTATAATGAAAGGTTCTACATAATTGTTTACGTTAGTAGTTAAGTTACCCTGATTTAAGCTCAGTTTTATTCAACTTCCTGGTTGGAGTTCTGATATCGGCCGATTTGAAAACACCCAAAATCCGTCGAAAAAATGTCGGATAATCACAGCGATACGTCCTCCATCGATGCTCGTCCTGTCTACTTTCGTCCCTTTACAAGGGACTCACTGACAGCAATAAAACAACGAATGGCGGAAGAAGCAATAAAGAAGAAGGAAATGGAAGCAAAGAAGAAGGAAGAGGTAAAGGATTATTACATTTTTACAAATTAGAAACGATATAATAATGTAAAATATAAAACTGGTCTGTAATGTTTATGATTTGGATTTAGAAAAGGTAATGTATAAAAAAAACATTTTACTTTAAATTTAACTTTTACTCATTTTGTTTCACTTTAGTTATTTTTCTCAATTTGTTTGTGTAGAAAATATTTCAAACAAACAAACACAAAAAATTGGCAATATTTGACGTTTAAAGATTAGCTCATTGAGTGCACTTGCACAACACGTAGTTTTTCCCACCAAAGATTTTTACAAACTTTTATATTACAGATAGTTAAAAGTCATATCTCTTTTAAATAAAGAAATTCAAACCACATTCAATATAATTATTATCATTATCATCATTCGCATTCGGCAGTTAAGCATACTGACAGTTTTATTTTTGTTTGTTATAAATGTTTCTAAAAGTCGTTTTTAATTTTCCAATAATTTGATTATTTATCGATCTGCCAAAATCGGATATTAAAAGATTGTATCGCACCTGTATTGTGTGTAATTTTTGTTTCGTGTTTAGTTATTATTATGTTATGCTTTCAATATTATAATAGGTATTTTATTTTGTAAGTTACTTTATAAACATACATATACATTATATATATAATTACTAAATATATCATATAATGAATATAAACGTGCTTTTCTGTGTTTTCTGTGGTGCTATGCTGCTCTGCGTGCGTTTGTTGCTGATATGCCGTGTTGTTTTCTGTTCCTCCCGAAAAACAACTCCGTGGTTATATATATTATTGTGTACAAAAAAATCCTATAATAAACCCTACCACGACCATACGTTCCGTGAAACAAAAATCCGAAACCTGACATATTTTCTTTTCGTGGTTTGATGACGACGACGACGACGACGATGATGATGGACGAAAACTCAATATCCCGTTTTCCTTTCCCTTGTCAAATGTCGTTTTCACTTGTATTGTATGTCCTTGAATGAATAATTAATTATATTTCGGGAAAATATTGCAATCATATTACCCTTTGAAAGGAGAAACTAAAAGACAACACTAGAAAACCTTCATACTGTTGGAGAGCCAAGATATTTAAGAAAAATGAAGCGATTGAAAAATCCATCATATACCCAATTTTGATACACTCATGAAAGGAAATTAAGGATGGATAATCCAACCAAAATGATGGTGATAAAGATGATGACGATGAGAAATACAATTTCCTTGTAAGTACGAAGCAAGCAGACTCATTGACGAATATACATACATATTATTTTACCTATGCAAATATGAATGAACCAATAATCATCTTTATATTTTAAGGCATATATATAGAATAGCAGTAAATAATAGTAACAATAAACAATCCACCTTTAAATTTTTATGTAATTACTTTATTAACCCAAATATATCGAAATATGCACGAGATTAACAAAATAACGAACTTGATTTAAAATATATCTTGAAAAAATTTGCGAACTTCAACCTTGTAGGTTTACGCCCTGCAATTTATTTTAATAATCCTGTCAATAGTTAACCTAATATACATTGTCATTAGATTAGATATAATTAGGACCTTTTCCAGGATCATAATAACTGTCAGCTATTTTACGTAAACCTATATATATACTACATTATTGCACTTTGTAATAATAATAATGTTTTAAGTAGTATATTAAGATAAAATCTAACCTTCGATAACCTACAAAATTAATAATTGCATGAAAATGGATTGAATGATTTATAAAAAAACTAGGTTATTATGGAAATACCTACCTAATTATAATAGTATGTGACTTGTGCAGACAGCCCCAAATAATACTACACAAATTATATCCCTCCCTATATACTTTACTAATTGAAATGCAATAGTATTATTGTAAACCTTGTTTTACCTGTATCACCTTTACCATATTTTACATATGAAATAGAAATGAAATAGTAGTGTCATGAATTATTGTTGAAGAATGGATTGTGATGCTCGTAGGAATGTGCCATTCAAATTGTAACGGAAACTTGGACAAAAGTCATTGTACTTGGATTGGTAGCTTTGCGATACGACTATATACACCACTCTCCCTCTCTCTCTCTCTCTCTCTAGCTCAATTAACTTTGAATTAGTAATGAATCGGCAACGTACTACCATAATCAATAACGTGGAATGTTTTTTCTCCCTTTCTTGACACCATATATTACCCTGCCATATATACTATACATATTGTCGCCTAATTTATTACTATATACTTCTAATACACTTTTTTTACCTGATACTTTTCTAAATGTTTGTTTTGTACCTTTTGTGCATTCAATGGAAAATTATAATGCTATACTAGAACTAAACTGAGCACCATGTTAAAATTGGTAATACAAATGCAAAATATTAATATTCACACTAGTTTTTTTTTAGCACACTACACTCTATTGATCTCAGTATTTTAAACTCACTTAGGCTTCAACACATACATAATATTGTAGCTTCATTTGTCTATTACTTATACATATATATTTTAAAAAACTCAAAGGAAATTGAATGATTCTTTTGGATTCGTAGTAAAATTAAAATAGACTAAATGAACGCCTATCCACGACTAAATCTCACGCAAAATTCTGCAAAGTAATAATAATAATAATATCACTACTTGCACATGTTTTGCGTTAATCACATAATCGCTTTGCCTGAGATTGAGAGCATAAAAGCGCGTAATTATTTGTACTGTAACATAACATATATAAGTATAGCTACTATTGATAATTCGCAACCGTAAAGTCTTGTTTGTCATCATCATGGAACATTTACTATGTATTTTTTTAAAAACTAAATGAATCCTAACAATTTACAGCAACGCTATGATGACGATGACGACGACGACGGTCCGCATCCCGACGCAAATCTGGAACAAGGGATGCCACTTCCTATCCGTATGGCGGCGGCATTTGAGCCAGAAATGGCAAACATTCCATTGGAAGATATAGACCCATTCTTTCATAATATTCCGGTAGGAGATCATTACCCTAATTTGCATAATATTTTCTGTTAGTAAATGATACACAGCACATTATAAAATGTTTAATCATTATAATATCCACTCATTTGTTTTTATCCCTTGGCAAATTCATTCGTTTCAGACATTTGTCATTGTGACTAAAAAGAAAGGCATTTTTCGGTTCAGTGGAACGGATGCAATATATTTGCTCAGCCCCTTTAATCCTGTACGAAGAGTTGCTGTCGCGGTGCTCACGCATGGACTCTTTACTCTTGTCATCATTACCACCATTTTGGCAAATTGCATGGTTATGATCATGCCTTCCAGCCCTGTCACTGAGTCGACTGAGTTAGTACACATATGCATATAACTAACACTCTATTAGTCTATTACCATTACAAATAATGGATTATTAAATAGTTATCCTTTATTAAATCTAGTTAATTAGTTGTCTATTGACAAAAAGGAGTGGCAGGTTGAGAGATGTGTGACGAGTAAAATAGACTAAAGGTTTCTAGTTGCCTATATAATATAACACCAACAACATTCAAATAATTAAAATAATTCATTGGTACATAAATCAGTATATATATTTGGATAAAATGCTACTACTTCATGTGCCAAAATAATGAAACATTTTCGAACAAGTCAAACTAACCTAATTACAATTTATTTAGCAAATAATGTCTTCAAATTTTAATTACATAGTTGCTTAAGTAGTAGTAGTAGTAGAAACTGGAGAGGTGGTTTCACAAAAGATGCAAAAATTTCTCATGTGGATAATATGTACTTATATATTACATAGTATGTAATACATACTGTCTACTTTATGTTTTCTAATGGTAAATGATGTAGAATTTTTATTTATGCCTATAGTTCATGTAAAAAAATAATTATTTTTGGGGTGTTGTATTTTAGCTATTTGTAATAGTACTTTAGAATACTAATGTTTCTAGCAAATTTGCTTTGTAGCTAATGCCTATAATACAGATATGTATGTAATACTACAATAAACCTAAGTAAAGCAGTAGTTATGAACTGTTTTCACTACTTTCTGCTGTGTTTCGACTACTAAGTTAGTTATAGTTAGTTAACTACAATTAACTAA
>JAHZNC010003975.1:0-11750 GCA_027744095.1 Zhuqinia jingwanae | reverse complement strand
TGTAATATCTCATGAATTTTCTAAAAAGGTTGATTGTTTAAGGAAAAAAGTAGTGCGTGTGGTATGCGTGTAGAGAGTAAACAGGATATTATAATATTATGATGATTTGATGCTCATGTTCCTTTTTCATTTTTAATAAGAAAATATTTTGTACAACTGGGATTTTTTTTTGCTACACCAATTTTACACGCAGTGCTAAAGTGCATTAGGAAGTGCCTACATAAAGCAACAAACACAGTACACACACGCATATTATTGGTAGTAGTATTATAGTCGTATAGTACAAAAAATATGCATATATATCGCATCTCAATTTTCTTTTTTTTTACAGTTGCACTTATTCCATGCTCAACATGATCTTCTAAGGTTAAAATGTAGTCTAAGTTGTTATTGTACAAGACACATACATACATGCATGCATCTTTATTTGACGATTTCAACCTTAACGGCTCATTTTTTTCCCAACAAAACTAGAAACTTAAGTAACATCATGAAGATGGGCTGAGAGATTTTTTTTTCTTGGTACAAGGACGTTTGAAACTTGATGTGCCATACCGTACTATATATGATAATATATTCAAAAGGAGGCAGATTAGGTGTATATAGAAATGGATGGAAAATTTGTTGGTTCGCAGGATGATGAAACGATGATGCGTAAGTAAAGGAGAGCAAAGCAAAGATCTTGTTCAGAGTATGAAAAAAAATAAAAAGTATATCTGGAAGTTCTTTGTACTTTGTACATACATTATCATGATGTGCATGCTTTAAAAGATGTGTGTGCCCTTTGAGCCCAGTAGTTGGCCATGATGAATTAGCCGTAAATCAAGAGGAAAAGTCAAGAGCTTTTGGGTACATTGGAATCCACAGAGGCAGAAGAAGTTCTCCTGCCAAAATTATACAAATGAAGTGATAATGTTTTATGTCCTGTTTGTTACATGCATCATTGTGGGAGACTCACAAGAGTTTTGAACTAGATTTCTTTGTTGATAGCAGGCAGTCATTTTCCAGTAATTGGATCCTAGTTCAAAAATTAAGGTTTTACTTCTGAAATATTTATGACTACTACTATACTTGATTTTCCTATTAATAAAAATACACAAACCAAGTAGTCAGTTTTTTTAGTTTTTTTACCGTTTTCCTTTTTTTTTTAGCAAAGCACAGTTAGTTTTAAAATGTGTTTGACTCTCTTTTATGTTCATGTGCTTGATTATGGTAATTATGTTGTCCAATGTAAATCTGGCATGTAGATACACGATGACATGCTATAACCATATTTTAACTAAATTTCCCTTCCCAGAAAACATATTTTTATGGTTTCGTGGAAATGCCTAAATAGAAGTAGATGTTTATGCATTTCTGCATGAGCATATAGGTAAATGAAATATGTTTTTAATCAGTCAAGAAGTTAAATTAGTCATCAGGTGAAACTAGAAAAACAGTAATTCAAGACAAGCAAACAGCTTATAGGGCAAGGAGAACGGAATTAGTATCAGGACTGTGAGGGGCTAAAGTTTCAAAAGCTTTATTTTGTATTTTTGTCTTTGTCTCTGCAAAGCTATTGTTTAAACAAATGGGATGCCGATACACATATACACACGTAATTTACTCGTTCACAATAATTGTTCATGTCTAATGCGTGTTTATATGACTGCTATATATCGTCATCATTAGTTTAAGTAGAGTAAACATGTAATGTAATATTTTATTATGGAATACAAGGAAGCCCGTTATTCCAACAAAAAGATTGTCCCTTCTTATCAATTGTCTCGTTTTCATGCGTCTCAACTTTGTCTAGAATCTAAGTAGTATACTACACATTTCTGAGTAAAAGTGATGGATAGCCCAGTCTAGTCAGGGATTTAAAGTTCATTTGGGACAAAGCAGATTACAACGCAGTCGACATGACGTGGGGCATTACTCGTAGGACCCTTTCCGTACATATCCCTTTCTACACGGTAATGTAGTTGTAGTTATATTGTGAAATTCTCATGCTTCTTGCACACGATGTATGCATGTACCTGCCTGGCTATCCAGGGCTAATGCAAATGTAAGTACCTTAGGGTATACCGGAAGACACATTAATAGGTCGGGTTAATGTAACTCATAATTACGCATTTGTACTGCACCCACAATGATGAATGATGAAACTTGGTTTGGTCCTTACACTATGTGTCCANTAACTCATAATTACGCATTTGTACTGCACCCACAATGATGAATGATGAAACTTGGTTTGGTCCTTACACTATGTGTCCAAAGTCCGAAAAGAGTTTGTGATGATCGCTCTGGGTAAGAAGGGTCAATTTCAATAGAAAACAGCATATAATATACAAGGTAAGTTCATTATTATAACCACTTCTCGGCAGGGTTCCATTGTTAAGCATTCTTGCTGTTTACAACTACTACAACATACAAGGTGCGATAATAATGAAGATGACGCAGCCAAAGCAGCAGCAGCAGCAGTGAGTGAAGTGGTGGGTGGAACAATAATAGGAAGTGGACGGGAACAGCTCATAAATCATCGAACAAGGCTTGCATTAGAAAAAAAAGTAGGTTTGAATGTTTGAATGTAGGTACAAACATGCCATGATGACTGCACTGCTGCAATTTATTCTTTGGAAAAGTACCATGCCTTAAGGCTACAATATGTGACGGGGAGGTTGGTCTACTAGTCTGATGGAAAAAAAACCGAGGCAGGTCTTTATAGTCTTGATTTTTTTTTCATGATGAGCTAAGTGTTCTTTTTGTATGATTGAGGAAGGAAAAGGAATGGTCCTTTCCTGTCTATCTTACCCTAGAGTTCCCTTATGTTACTTGTCGGACAGGGGGTTCTCCAGAATATTGCGCTACTGTTGTACATGCCATGTTCAAAGTAGATTGACTCAATTGTAAAGAAAAGGGATGATGTGCTGCCGGCGGAACCAGGAGAATAACGACATGTTGATGATGATGACGTTGGTAGTCACGTAGCAGGCCAAATACATTTTCGTTTTTCTTAGAACTGAGCTGTCATTTTTGTCTGCTTATAAGAAGTGACCTGAAACTTGTATTACAATTTTCTTGCTTTTTTATTTCTTCATTTTGCTCCAAGACCATTGCCCAAATAAACTGTGTAGTGACTACAACCGCTCTGGTTTGGACAACGCTCCTTTTTTCTAGATTGATTGCATACAAATTAGTTGGAAACCTGCCTGGGAAAATATCTGGTTATCAGAGTAGTGAAGATGTATGTATAACCTCGTTTATAAAAATGTTTACCTATTCGTATTTACTCATCGTAAAAGTCGTATAAATGTTTCACGCGTACACCTTTCATGTACCAAAAATAAAAGTTACACAAGACATGGCATAAACATGTATAAATTGCCAATAATTTAGTCGACACTTTTGTTTGAGAGCAGAAGAGAGGAGATAAGGCTGCGAGGACTGATTGATTAGGTTCGCTATGCTAAATGTAATATAATATAATATGCATGCAGTTTAGTCGGGAGAGTGAATCGCTGTGGTATATGGCGCTGTAGATTTCCTTTGTGATCCTCATCAAGAAAGAATCCAACCGAATACATTATGGTGTGTATGGTAAAAAGGAAATTAAAGAGATATAAGAGTTGAGCGGAGAGCGACGAGGGAATAGAGTGTCTATGCAAAAAGGCGACGACCTCATCGTCCTTCAACATGATCGTATCTTTCTTTCCTGCTGCTACTACCGGGCCGGATGAGTGAGATTCTTTGCTTTAGTCATTCGTTGAGCACGTTGTTCAACTACATATCTAAGCCTTAACTCTGGTGATATCCATAATATGTTGTATGTATGTATATGCATGCATTTTTGTAAGTAAATACGCTCGCTCGCTGATACTTTCAGCAGTTTTACAATTTTAATCAAGAAAATTTTCTTACATAAGCGCGGAGCTAAGTTTTTTTTTTTGGAGAATGACACATTTGGGGCTCAAGAATTTTGAAAAGACTCTTTTCCCAAAGTTTAGGTTTTCCACGTTGTTATACACATGAATTATGCTCCACGGATTTTGGAGTAAGAAACAGAATTATTATAAATAATGATGATGAAAACGTTTACAAAAATACAAAGCAAGCTTTCACTTTGCTTTTTAAAAATCGTCAAAACCTATGTATAAGTATAGGTGTACTTTTGGTTAAAAAAAATTTGATTCAAGAGCACACTCACACTCAATCGCATAATTTATAATTAAAAGCAATATAGTTCAACAAACAGGATGAATGATGACGATTTATTATGATTATAATGAGGATCGACAATAATTAAGAATGAGCGATAAGTACAAAATGAGCATAATGAGAAAAGATTTTTTTTTCTTCTTTAATTTTTGCAAACTTTCCTTGTTTTGTTATCTAACTGGTGGTAGGGCATGTTAACTTTTTTTATGGTAACCCCACCAATGACATTGACAGTCTTTTCTGTGTAATGTTGAAACAATATTACTTGATAGGAGTCACTTGGGTACAAGTCCATTTATTTTGATGATGCCACGTATATAAATAAATACGCTTACCTTGCATAATGCAAGGTACATTATGGCATGATTATCAGATGAAATTGGCTTGACAATATGACAATGACGCTCGAAAACTCAATAAAAGAGCAAGTTTCTTTTTCGCACAAATGGTAAAGTCAGGTGACGAAAGGAGAAGACAAAAAAAACTGGATTATGAAATGGCACATGTTTAAATAATTTAAAAATACCTATCCACTTTACAAAGACAAAAACTTCTTTTGAGCATATATGTGGGGAATAAACAAAAGGACAATTACAACAGGTCGGTACTCAACATATAAAGGAATGACTTATAAGGACAAGGAATCTGCTTTTACGCTGCTTGCTAACTGCAACACGTGACATTTCCCTTATCTTTATTAAGCAAATAAACATTTAGAGTATAATTTACATTAATCACATGCATGACGAAAGGTCATTTCAACTGGTTTTGAAATGCACATATAGACAAACAATATGCTTTTCAGAAAGATACTTAATGCTTCCCATTAACACGTGTGCAACCTCCGCATAAAATGCTTATGGTGATGGGATGGAAATAAAAATTTGTCTGCCAAGTCTGCGGTGCAATGAGCTGCAGGAGAGATCAAATTGGAGACATTTCCGCAATAGTATTTTTTCCTTGTTTGTCTACACTTCTCAACAAAGTCTCCCACCTACAGTACACAATCTTCATCTTATTTGGGAACTCTCCATAATAATATATCGAAAACAAAGAGGCATAAATTTCATCTTACTATATTACAGTTTATTGCGTAGCCAATGTAATCAAATCAGCTTTAGTATTGACTTTGGTAAAGTTGTCTGTCCGTCCGTACATCTGGCTGGGGGACCAATATCTTGAGAACGGTGCACTCAAATGTCTTCATATTTAGTACACAGAAACCTTATGTCATAACTCAGAACCCTATTAATTTTGAGCCCCTATCTCATCTCATCCCCCGTGAGAGTTATGGAGGAAACTTTGATTTTTTTACCTTTAAGTTAAAGCAAGTGACGTATTATTCGATTCACTCACAGCTACGTATTCACAGGTCCTACAGCTTGAATTTTCATTCAACACAAATTCATGTGTAATCGATTTTTTTCTAAAAACCTTTTGAGAGTGTTATTCGATAACTCTTTATCATGATGGTTATCATTATCACTGCCACTGATAGCTGGTTTACTGATTGAATAATGAAATGGAATAAGGTCTAGTCATGAGCTCAGACAACGAGCAACGAACTTTACTTAATGTAAGTAAAATACATTGTTAATTAACAATGATTTAGGCCTTGGTCGTGTTGTATTACCATATTATTTATGAATATTATGCTGAAGCTCATTATAAAATAAAATTAAGACATATGCACTCAAATAGTACAAACGTACTTTATTTTGAGTCGTTTATGATTATGATTATTATGAATATGACTTTTAAGGGAATCAGGTTGACTTTTGAACATACCTAAATACGTACATCGTACATAGTTATGGTATGCAATTGGTTTCCAAAATTAAAATGATGCACAGTAGATCTGTGGTTATTCTCGCTTGCAGATTATTAGGCGTTTTGGCGACACATACTTCACTTAATTGAAACCCAGCTTCTGACTCTCCCGTTTTATGTTTAAGCGTATTATACACAGACACGGACAAGTTTATCTTTAAATTCAATGAAAAACTGCATCGTAAAAAATCGTTTCGCCTTGTAATTTTTGAATCTAGTAATAGTGGTGTAGGTTAAGTGAAAATAATTTTTGAGTGAAATATAAATAGATCCATTAGTACCGTTGTCAAGATTTCTGATTGACACATTCGTTGGCATAAACTTGTATGCATTTCATGAATGAACGTAGGTATATGCATGCACAAAAATTTTCGTTCCCCACGAACCCATCTATACTGCACCCCTAACATCTTACCACGCAAATAATAGCTATTATTTTTAAAAAAAACTTCTTTTCAAAATATGGTAGAGAAGTAAAATTCATTTGTTTGGCAGTATATAGGATTTTTTTAAATTTAGTAATGTTCCAGGATAAGCAATTTACATATTATACATTTACATGGAATTATCATTTTAACATTAAATTCCATATAATTGTGCGAGATAAAATCCATTTTCCAACTCAACAATAAAGAAAATTATTATGACAGCTAAGACAGGAGAAATCGTTGATTCCTAAAAGGCGATAGCGGGGTGTGACATAGTGATATGACATGACGCGCGCCGTGACAGGCTTTATGCAACCACAAGAAAATTATTTTTCAAAGAATTTTTTTTATCGCAAAACATATATGCAAATATGCAATACATATTCCAAGAAATGAGAACGGATGCGCTCATTATCCTCGTTTTTTCAGGTCAACGCTGTTTTTCAAACTGATGATCAAAGAATGCAGTACTGCTGAAGTGCATTGCACTTTTTCGCTGCGCTGTTATTATTGTAACTGCCCTACCAGACAGGAAAACATATTTTGGCTTTAGCATCTCATCATTTCCCTCCAACTGCGCAGTTCCCCCAAGATGGATTGTGTTTCGAAAGATGGATTGGTATTTGTATAGTGTACGCACGGCTACATTCCAAAAAGGCTAGTTGTATCTAAACTTAAGATGGGATAGTAACGCTTCAGTTCGACTTATTTGTGGACGACGCTGGTGCTGATGATCAAGATAATTAAAGTATTCGACCTCGTGTCTTTCTTTTATCTGCACCCAATACAGTAACATTATATTATATGTGCTCTTAAAATGCATGTTTTTTTTTGACGTTGTTTTGATATAGATGGATGTCAAGTAGAATAATGAGATTTTGAAAGTTGCCAATTTGGAAAGCATACAGAAAACATATCAGTAAAAAAGTGGGACGGGACCTGTGTTCTTTCATTCAATTGGCTAATTGAAATAAAAATGAGAAAACATACATGAAGATAAAATGGAAAATTACAGGAACCTCTTTCATGTAGTAGGTTTTTAGTTTCAACTTCAGTGATAAAGTTAAACCTCAATTTAAAAAAAACAATGTGCAAGTCACAATACATCACTGAATGATAAAAATATCACTTAAACCTCAAATCAACACTATGCACGGCGTTTAATAGAGCTGCTTTTGAGTTTGACTGGGATAGAGGAGGGACAACTCAGCGATGCTACAACTACGCCATCTATTCTTGACCACTTTAATTAATGTATGCAAGTATACAGGTATTCGTATTCGTAGATTCGAAGTATGCAATTTACAATACAATCAAGATATTTTGGGTCAATATAATTATCACTGATTTCGTTCCTTAACATGATTTTTTACAAGCAAAAAAATACATGCATATATTTAGTTTTACACTGATTTAATCTAGATTGTCTAACTATTGTTGCTGCTTGATCAACAAAAACACTATAAAAACAACGAAGCCAAATATGTCAACCTTTCACACTGAAAAGAAGTCACATAATGTACAGCCGCATATTACACAGGAATCAGCGCAAAAAAAATAAGACAGGTTAATCAATCATTTTATTATTCATCATCATTATCATTCATTAGTAGTACTAGCTTACATATATTTGTTACTTGTACCAATAATAACTTAAATACTGTACTATTCTCACTTGATCATTCGTGTAACATGTCAACGGGGAAAAAACCAGATCAACTTTTATAATTTATTAAGACAGCATATCAGCATGTCTGTCAATGATGATGTGCACTTTGAAAGCATCTGCTTTTCATTGGTATAATATAATGCTTTATTAAATCACTGCAGTACTATTCAATGCATATATGTGCATGCTTCCCATCCGTCAATATTTTAAAAGTAATATGCTAAGCATGACATGACATGTGTTAATTTTTTACTCTACAAAAAGACTGAATAGTATTTTCCAGTAGGTATTGGGCCTAATATGCACTTGATTCACTAATTTTATTCTTAATTTAATAAACATCTTTACTCTTTGTTACAGATAACCGGAATTTCCACTGATAAAAGTGCCAAAAAATAAATATGCTGATCATGATCTAACACACATGCATGAGACAATAGTAACAGTAATTAAGATTTATGTGAATTTCGAGAGAGAAAAAAATTGCACACATCATTTTTTGTTATTTTTCATCCTTTTTTAATCCAAAAATGGACACACCAACAGTATTTTGCATGAGTAGTACATAAAACTTGTAACTACGTCAGTTGAATACAAGTGGTAATGCATTTTTCAGGATTGATTGTCAGATGGTCAAAATATTGCATATTGTATGCAAATCAATATTTAATCTTCGGATGCTTTAAAAAAATGTTGGCAACATTTCTTCAAAGCCAGTTGTCATTTCATGTCAAGAAGATTTAAAACAATGCAAATAAATACTGTGACGGAATACTTTGTTGTAATTTACTATCTATCTATAGTTTAATATATATCTACAACGCAAAATGATTGATGCATCTCTCTATACTCTGCATAATCAAATCACTATATATTGGATCATACTGGGTGAATTTGACTTTGTAGAAGATTGTATTTTTTGATTAGGGTGAAATTGTCAATAAAAGTCTTGTTTCTCTTCAAACAATTTACAACAATTTAAGTTTTAGTTATAATCCTGTCAAAGATCACCAAAGCTCTGTTTCGTGCTATTTGCCATACTGCCGATGATGATTTTGTTATAACCTAAACTGAAAAAAAATTCTCGTGTTGTAGAATGGGAATGCTGATATGGATCCCATCATTTCACTAATACTACTACAGTTCAATGATTTTTCGTGAAAAATCCTTGAAACAACGATGCCGCTGAAACTACAACATAGGCACATAAATACATGAACACACAGAGCAAAGTGAACATTACATCATCATGTTGCTTTGCTTTTGCTAATTTAACGTTTTGACTAAAAGAGATAAATGTTCACATTCCAAAATCCAATAGTATTTTCAACTGTTTCTTACAAAAAGTGTCTCCTTCAGTTTGAGCCAAAATGTTTGCACTGCATGTTTTTAATGGATTTACAATTACAATATTAGTGTACTTATTTGTGATTATCGTAGTAAAAAAATAGTAGAAAATGCAGTGTGCAATTTCTCAGAATTGCTTTTTTTCTGGCAACGGTTGATGATGTTCTGCATTCACAAATTCGCAAAGCTGAAAGCAGCTTCTTCGAATACTTATCACTCACTCACTCAAGAAAAAATCCTAGCACTGAAATTTCTTTCCTCATGCCAGTTTCGGAGTTGGTAAGTCGACTACAGAGAGATTATATTAATTTAAAAATACTTCTTAAAACCCGTGAAGCCAGGCCAAAGCTAAAGGTGCCTCAGAGTCTACTTTTACCCTGACTTGACTGACACCTTTTGACTTTTTTTTTTGCATGCATTGTACATGACATCCAGCATGCCATCGACATTATTTGTATCGAGGACGTTTTATTTGCAAATGCCAAAAATCTACTTAGATGATGATGATGATGACGCACTCGCAGAATTAACATTTATTTAAGTTTCAAGGTTTTATTTTCCATCCTGTCAAAAGTTTGAACCAAAATGAGCATCTTATCTTAAGTTTACACAGAGGATATTTAACACCCGGTAGTTATCCATTTGATATTTTAGTTCATTTAATGCATTCTTGTAAAATATTTGGTTAGTCTATTTGTTTATATGTTCCCGCTCTCCTGAACCTATCATTATTATTTTGTACTGTATAAGAAATAATTTCGTGAACGACGGGGATTTGATTCGTAGGGGTGTGTAGTACAAACTTTGTACTGCAGTGGAAACGAGTCAAGGAAAGAAAAGACCCGGAATTGTGTCTCCAAATCTCTGGGTTTGTGTTGTATATGCTTGGCTGCCTTTGCCTCTTTCAGTAGATCAAAGTGAAAGATCAGATCACTAACGTCGGAACTAGAGCACTGCTCGTGTAGCAGCGTTAATTTCCATTGTTGTACAATATATGGAGTTGCAGTGGTTATTGGCTATATCAATAGTCAGTATTCAGTGAAGTTATGTAGACACCGATGATAGTCTCATGTTCTTTAATGTTCTTTTCTTTCCTCTTACTATCTACTACTCTGACTGGTGACTGAGTAGCAGTACTGTCCCCTTTCAAGGAAAAAATGGTTTATTGAATGATAAGTAGCTGTATAGATAGAGTATAGAGAGATGCAAACCTATTTCTCTAACCCAACTTTCAAAAGGAGCAAATCTAAAGCTATTCATGCATTATGCTTTCTGGTATGCTTTCTCTTAAAAAGCGCAGTTCTTATTTAGGTACAAGTAAAGGACAACGTCCCAATGGTCCTATAAAAAGATTTTCTTTCATGAAATAAAAAGTCTACCATAAAAAAGTTAATGATATGATGAGATGATGGTGGTGCATGCAGCGTGTCATACGTACTTATGTGTGAACATTTGACAGTATCATGGGGAAATGGTGCATTCATGCACATACAGCCTTCTTCCTTTGTATTTTTATTATGTTTGGTTTTGAATGGATATAGAGCGAATAGGTGATTTTGAGGAAAGTAATGTAGTAGATTGCACGATATTTTACTTTCATTCATTATCATCTTGTCCTGGAAGTATGATCTGATCCACACTCATTTCTTTTTCTTTGTAGCTTTAATTTAGGTTTCTTTTCGACTGCTTGAAATGACCATTATGGATAAGAGTGATATCATGCGATATTAGCACGAGAAAATGCCATTTTCGCTACGAAATGATGTCAGTGAGTGAGGATACCATTTGTGAAGTAATGGTGATTTTCTACAATTTATTTGTTTTGCACGAATCCTATATTACATAAATTTGCTACCGAGCATTATCTTTCATTTTCATGCGGTCTATTTATCCACTTCCTTGTAGTTCCACATGATGTGAAATGGACATTTTATCAAAATAACCAAGCATTTTATCAAACCAAACAAGAATTTAGTAATTTGATGATTTACTAGTTGGACTACTACCAAGCACGAGCGAGCCGAGCGAGCCTGTGACCTTTCACCTTTTGTCAGACACAGACAGACATACAGACAAGACAGATTGACTATTATTTAAGGGATAACAAATGCACTTAGGTCATTCAAATTTGTTGAAGTTGTTCAACATTTTCCAGAGAAAGCAGACGTGTAAGTGACTAACTAGGTGACCGATTGCAATCTGACGGATAAAGAAAAATGTTCGATCCAAAAATCAACATTTAATTTCTTTGTCCAAGTCTGCGTCCACAGACTTCATTT
>JAHZNC010003974.1:0-19850 GCA_027744095.1 Zhuqinia jingwanae | reverse complement strand
TTACTTTTATAATAAAAAAATTACCGGAAAATTACCCGGCATTATTAAGCTAACAAAATAATACATAATTTTCGGTGGAACAAGGATCTCGTGTTGTTGGTATAATAATATATGTATGCTTGTGACCTTTGCATTGTTCATTATTCATTCATTGTTCAATGCCAAATACATTTGTCCAAGTTATTATTTCCCCTTTAGTACTATCAACTATACTGTCACAAGTTCAATGCTGATGAAGGCTGATAATGCCAATGACAAATGATGAAAAATTATAGGCATATTGCCCATTACCCCAGTATTTACACAGGTACCTATTATTAACCTTTCAGGCTTTTGGAGAGTGTATTATTTACTCATATATATTTATTACAAGGCACATATTGAATATATCTATATATGATGATAATTGAGATTGTTTATGGAAATTGAACTCCATATAATAAGTAGCTTTTGTGGTTCAGGTTTTGAGATGGCTTTGATGTAATGGAATGATGCCTGGAATTTGGTGGAATACTCAGGAAGGAAGAATATTAGTATAGCTTGACGGAGATTGAAGATAAAAAGGCGTGGTGTGACAGAACGCGTGTGGAGTGTGGAAATAAAAGTATTACACAAGTTTATTTGAAAGAAGGCTTAATTAGAGAGAGAGAGAGAGTATCAGCGACAAAGCCCTAACAAAAGACTCGAGGATTTTTGGTATTCTCTTTTAAGGACAAAATGAATTTAGAATAATACCACCACTATCAACATCACCATGTTATGTTTCAACAATGCAACATATTAGGTATTCTTGTTTCGAAACACAAAATATTTTACAAAAAACTTTCAATCATATTAAATACATGAAGATTACCCAAATGTATCACACAACTTTTCACGTGGAAAATCGAATCATTGTTAAAGTTTTTTATTATTTTCCAGTAACACCAACCATTTTGAAAGGAGCCGACATTCGTTGATGCCGACGATTTCTTGCTATTACAAAACTTTCAATAAACTTCTTACAAAAAAAACTATTCACAAGGCACATGATAGTACACAGTTAATGGCACAAAAAAGCACTCTCTTTTCATGAGAAACGTGAGTAGTAGAAAGCGATTATGTTTCAAAGCATCTTGTTTGAGCGTATGTGATTACAACAAAAGCTTTGTAATTAGGTTTCAAAAGAAACAATAATACAGATGAATACTATATTATGCACTTATGTAGGTATATATAAGCTTTCAGTATAGATAATACATAATACTAATTTGAACCACTCACACTGTTTCAAATAAACAAGCAAATTATTTAGTAATTGATTAACTAAAATGTATGAAAAATGGAGAACTAGCAAAAAATAATATTATAAATTTTCCTTTTAATTAACTTGAGCAGCACATCCGTTTTATTAAATTTGCGATAAATCACAAGTACAAAACAGATATATTATGCTGCTGCATCTGCATCTCAGCATCGATTAAGATTTACTGCACTGCTATTGTGATCATATGCACAATACCAATAAATTTGTGCAAATTAGTTTAAGCACATTATTAACTTAATTAGTTTAAAAGCAAATTATAGCTAAAATGATTCATCTTTTTTTTTAAATAAATAGGTATGAATTTGTGCCGTTTATTCGTGATGCTTTATTTTTCTATTTATGTGTTCACATTTAATGTGCAAACAAGGAACTCAGAATGATTGCATTTCGATATTATTATTATAGCGTACCATGCATTTTTTTTAAAAGAGGGCGAACAAAGGGGAATAAATGCACATGTTGTTATATGCATTTTTTGTGCTGCTGTTTCTTGTGTATATGTAGTCAGACAGTAAGTAGTAAACGTAAATGGTCATAAAGATCACAATCACAGCAGTCAATGTGTTTTTACACATATATAATGTAAGATGATCACTCAAACGTTACATTGAGAGCAAAAGTGATTGCGTTGAGTTACCGGTTTATGTTCGTATAACCATGTAATATATGGTATGGTCTGTGTGTGGGTGGAAGTTGGTTTTGCTAGATTTAACTGTTTATAAGTATACAGAGGGATATGTATATTATTACGCTTTTTGCAATTGTATGCAGTATAATATCCTGTTGAAGTCAGGTAATTCATTTGAACTCAGTCAGATACTGCCTTCTGCTTGTTTACAACCATTTTAACCATTTACTTTGTACCACACAAGTGAGTACAAAGTTTATCTTTTAGATTATTTGTGGATATGGCAAATTCAAATGTTTTTTCTTGGAAGGAGTATTTGCAGAAATTCAGGCTAAACTGACTTGATACCGAAAATTGGGAAATTTTTTGTGTGCTATATATTATTATAGTATGTGGTATGCTAATCAAATATGTGACAGAAGAGGTCATCAAATCAATTATTTTGCTGAATAAGATTAACTTCAACCTTTTTTTACCTATGCAGCAAACATCCTTAAACTCTGCGTGCTTGTTCTAAATACCCATGTCACTTATAATATGCGATAAAAAGGTAAAAATGCGGCTAAGCTTGCTAAAATTATTTCCAAACGCACCATTAGTAAAATGGCATCCTGTGTGTGAGAGAGAGAGAGATAAGCGGATTCATTAATCTATTTATTTTTTTGTTTATCTATTTTACACATTGTAAAAAAAATCTACAAAATAGGCACCTACAAAAATGATACATATTATCTAGAGCTGAGGTAATAAACTATACAGCATGCGTACACATTAATTATAAGCTGCAGTAAAGTATAATGCTTAAAAGCGGAACGTAAATTAATACTTGTACAGCATACGCCAGAATTAGTGCGCATAATAAATTATTATCATGTAGGTACATACATATGTACATATCAGTTAGGAAATGTCAGTGTCAAACCATTATGTATTATTATTATATCATCATCATCATTGTATATATATTTTATGATGATGTTCAGTCCACAATAAGAAATTAGAGCACGCATCAGGATTAACTTGTTCCTGCGATTCTGAAGGCATTCCTGTAGAAAAATGCACACACACAAAAGAAAAGAGAGCACGAGCACACACGCACGCATTTAGATTAGATTAAAACACAGTTTTTGTTCAATACGTAAAAAAATCTTTGGTGTTCCCAAAATAAATTAGTTTGGCAGGCATAGGCACACGCACAAAGTTGATAATATATCAACTTGATATTATATTACACACGTTTTAGTGCTGCGCATTATTATATTTAATTCACACCAAGCTTATAACTTTGTTGCTGATTATATCACAAAATCAATTCAATATGGACAGGGAAGGTGTGTGTTTAATAGGTGGCTGGTGAGAAACTTTTATATCAACTGACCAAAAGTCTTCACTGGTAGTGAAACCCGGTCCGTCTCCCATTCCCATCTTGACTGATTCCTCTGTTGTTTATGTAATATTTTTTGTTTTCTCGTAAAAAAAATTAATTGTACTCGTCAAAAACAGAATGCCTTATTCATGAAAAAAGTAGATCTCCAATAAGAAATTGATGAAGCAAATAAAAAATGGTGTTTGCCTTTTCCTTAATAGTTCAGCAAGTAAAAAAGGTTGGTATACAAAAAGGAAACTAAAGAGCTTTTTAGAACCATTTAGCAATATTTTTTATGTGAAACAAGTGAGTTCATTGCTGAGCTTGAGGTGACGCTCCAGTTCCAGTCAAACTAATTAACAAAAAACGACTACTAGTAGTATAAAATATTGAAGCACATAATAAAGTAGCGCACTACTATAGTAAGCCACCACTACTACACACACAGTCGACCAGTCAACTACTTGACTTGATCAGGTAGATATTCGCAATCTCGTCAAGTTTTTTTTTTTTAAAGTGTATCTAATGCAGCTGTGTACGGTATGGTGTGTTTGTGTAACAGAAAGTTTAGGAAGACCAAAGACCAACGATCAGATTTCTTCTTCTGCTTCTCTCCTCACAAAACTTCCCAGCATCAATATTTTATGAGTCTCGATTACTTGGTTTACAGCGCAACATTACTAACATGTGCCCTGCTTTTCCTGCGAACATTATAACCACTACACCAGCAGCATTTACAGGCACGAAAGGAAGCTGAAGAATAATGGTGATTTGGGATAAGTTACGTTAACTTTTTTTCGGATAATAACGTTCCTTTGTCTTTTTTACACGGCTTCTCGCACACTAAGGTTGATAGGTGAGGTAGAAAAAAGAAAGAATAGGATGTGAGTAAAAGACACACGCGTAAAATGGATTTTTATGTTTCAGCACATTAATCAAGTTGGTTGCGGAGAAAGCATCATCATCTCCCTTCTAACTTGGCTTCTTTTGATATATTTTTTCTATCTTTTGTTTTCGTGCTGATGAATAAATCTATTATATAATATCCTTTGTATGATAATAATAATAATAATAATAAGTATCACAGAAAACAAATAACGTGCAAATTGCTGCACTTCCTCACTTCTTCTTTCACAATAGCCAACCAGCCAGCGTACTCGGATGAAAACAAAAGTAATATGAAAAGTTTCGCTTTTGTGACTCTTACTTCTTCTTGTACAGTTCTTTATTGTGCCAGTCTTCGCCTTTTTTTTGGTGCTTCAACCAACGAAAAAATAATAAAATTCGTAAAATTAATGCAGTTGGTCGCTTGTAGTATGGAGCAAGTTGGAGCTCTGTTTTCTGCACTTTTGTTGTTTTAGCTGTTCACTGCACTTTTCAGCAGCCTTTTGTTCTACTACGTTTTTTGTCAGAAAGCGACATGCTCCTGATTTACTACAAGTTTTGCTAGACTCGAGTGAGATCTGAACGAGTCAACTGTTATATATATTATGTGAGCTCATGAGTTTCTTCTTATTACTAGAAGAGATTTAGTAGAGATGCTCAAACACGGCAGTACAACAGAAAGTAAAATTCTAAAAAAGATAATATATGCAACCGCACTGCTTCTACAACTGCTGCCTATTTTATCACTTGTCTTTGCTTGTCTCTTCTGATATCCGTGCCGGTAGTTTGCTGGTGGTATATATGTAGCAAAAGTGGCAAGGCTGTTGTGTGTTACGTAGTATAATATGTGTTATTTGTGATCTCGAATCTCGATATATGTACTCCGGTTATGCAAGAAGAAGTTGAGAGAAAAAAAAGGATTCCTTCTCCTGCCTACAAAACTAATCGGAACCAAACCAACTTCCGCAAAAAAAAACAATATGAGGAGAGAGCCTCGTGTTTGCACACGTTATGTACATATGTACGTACTACTGCTCGTAGAAATAATTTTTTGTGTTCTTTATTTTTCTTATAGGTACACTGATAAGAAGAGAAAAAATAACATGAGATCTTATTTAGTTCAGCGGTGCTGTGCGGTAAAAAAAAATCAAGAATAAGAGACCAGCTTTATTAGAGATGCAGTTCACGTCTCTGTCGTTTCTGATATTTTTTGTAGTTTACTTTTACTTTACTTAAAAAACATGATGAGATGATGATCGTGATGATAAGCCAAAGAAAAAAAAAGCGCTAGAGTTTTCGTTCACAAGTTTAACTGAGCAGAAACTAAAGCACGCTTTTTAACTGCTCGTTCAGCCATTCATTCGTGTATGTAGTAGTAGTCGTAGTAGTATGTGTAATAGTAGTAGTACACTCATCTGTACTCGTGTACTCACTGCTGACGACGATGGTACTGAATAGAATACTGACTGGTGATGCGATGGTGGTTCAAAAGGATTGGTTTGGTTTGGATGATGAGATACTGTATTGCTTTATGGAAAACTTCACTATTTTTTTGCAATGGAACAGATTTACTGATCGGATCTGCTGATCTGATAATAATCATTCACTCTGCCGTTCATTCAAGCCAAAAAACTTGAAATAGCCAGGAACCATACATCAATAACGTATACAACACGTGTATATTATGCGGCGCTTGCACACTGAAAGATAGTGCATACAAAATTACTTGGGTATATATATGTGCTACGTAAATATTTAGAGAATATCATCTACACAAATCGCAATCCGCTCACATAACCTTTCTGCCCCTTTTCTCGTCTATTAACTTGCTACAGTGCTGAGTTTGTTCATATTCGTAGAAATTCGTTAAAAATATAAATAGGAAGGAAACCTGACTTTTAAAGATGATGATGAGATGAAATGTATGAAATCTTATAAGAACATAATATATAAGTAGCCAAGCAAGGCAAGGGATACAAAATATATATAGCCAAAAGCCGTAAGTGTATTACATGTGTGCATACATGACGGGATTAACTTTTGCATATTTCATATCCCATCTTCATCATCCCAATAACAGGCCAAAGAGTGGTAACTTGTAAAAGCTGAGGAGAGGATGATCATGATGATGAAGATGATGATAAGATAATAATAATAATAATAATATGAAAGGTTGCAGCCTGTCTTTCTGCATGTATAGTATTTACTGTGTTTGTTTTGAAATTTCTGGATATTTTAACTCTGGCATGGCACATAATGACGTGCGGTGGTGGTGGCTTTGACCTGGCCTTAAGCTTATTTCAAAAAAAAGAAAGAGAAAATTCAGGAGAAAAAAAGTCTCAAGAAGTACACCTACCATTTAGAAAACAAGTATGCCTGTCAACAAGAAGACCGTGTATTTAATCTTTGTGACTAAATCACTAAATAAACTTATTATTTTTCATGAAAAGTAGCGAGCTGGGAAAAAAAGAAGCTTATTATTATGTCTCTCTATTCATCTGGATGATGGTGAAATACTAATATTTTATACTTTATAGGTAGTGTTTTGTGTTGATGTCATATATTAGTACGCGCTTTCTTGAGTGCAGGTTTTGTAAGAGATTACATTGGAGGAAAGTGCAGGTAACATGAAAGGGGAAATCAGGATTGTTATACTTGCGTGTTTATGCATAATTAATAACCATACTTTGGCTCAGTCAGACAAAGCGTAAAGATCTTTTTATTTATCAACAAGCAAAGCAAAAGTTTAAAAAGAATTGTGGTTACGCCATTATATTGCTCCGTCTTTGTTATGTAATGTCTGTAAGTTGTACGTAGATGGCTGATAAGAACATGACGCAGAAAAAAAGTATAGGAAGCAAAATATTTGGTGACGTTATAAAACTTGTGTGTGTGATATGTATTTGTATGTACAAATGTCCCTTCTCTGAAGAAAAATACTAATAAAAGGCTCCAAATACGTACGCTAATGACGCAACATGAAACTGTTTTCCTTATATTTATTTACTCACAAAGATCATCAGCAGATTTTTTTTTGTACGTGTCTTCTGTCTCTCGCCCGACTTTTTTTCTTAAAACATTTTGTCATCAAGCCAAGAAAATCATATGGATGGATTAACAAAACTGAAGGCGGGGTTTCAGACGTTTTTGTTCCATTGAGTCACAAGAGGATTCTTTGGAGCACTCTATGTACCACTGCGGATATTATAGTTAGTTTAGTGATTTTAAAATCTCAGTTTCAAGTTTTATCTGCAAGTTGACGATAGAGCGCGCATGAAGTGATCTGCGTTTATGTACAGCAAACTGACACAGTATTTTGTATCCATTTCGTACATGCAATTTTTAAATAGGAAATCGGACACTTTGATATCTTTGTTGCTAATTTTGTGGTGGAAAAGGCATGAAACTGTCTAATCAATTTCAAAAAAAAAACTGCAAAGTAGAGCATGATGATGACAGTTGAAGTGAGAAGTACAGATACAGATAATAAAATCAGATTTTTACTAAATACATATAGACGCAAAAGCGGTGAAAGGAGTACACTGTATTACTGTGTAAGTATATGTATTTACTTGAGCCTGGCGTTGTTTGTGGTGTGAAGTAGTGGTATTACCGTAGTAGTAATACATATATAAAATATATTTGCTAATGAAGTGACGAAAATAGTTAAAGAGCTGAAAATGCACTTTTTCAAAAGAAGTTGGCGGAGTATTCAATACCTTGTCACAAGTTTGGGAATGGTTCTATTTTTATACGATTAATGTATTTATATGTAAAAAGGCCAGAACTAGTTTATCAAAATATAAAATTGACTTTGTTTTAGATAAACAGTTAGTTTAATACCTACTTCAGGTGGGCTACATATTACCTACTCTACTGATTTTCAGATAGATAGACAGTCACCTGCCAGATCATGATCAATCAGTTAGGCATGAATGCACAATACATATTGTAATAATTTCACAATTAGTATGTAATGGGACTAAACAAAATAAGTTAGTTCAACATATTTATATAAACAAATTGAACAATCAATCCTTCAAGAAGGTATCAATTCGGTAAGACTTTGTGGCGCGTTGGAAAGTAGTAAACTTTCTCGGGTAGGGAAAGGATGTCGCTTCGGTGAATGAAGAAATATAATGCGGTGTCTGTTAGAAAATCACAAAAATGTGCAAACTGAAAATGCATTAATTAGAACAAAAACAACCGCGAATTTAATCGGCATATATAGCTCGCCACATGCCAAATTTTTTTTAGACAAACTGTGTTGAGTGCGGTATTCAGTGCAAAGTAAAGAAGGATCACCAATCTTCAAATCGTAACAATTATGTTGGCGTATTTATGTACACAAAAGCAGAGAAGATCTATGAAATGAAAAATATGCACAGCAATTATCCTGCCACATTTTTAGTTGATGTAAATAAATAAGGCCACATGCCCATACGTTTGCATGTGCATTACTGTATAATTTTCACGTGCTTTATTTTCTCTGTTTATATGGCCCAATGACACGTTAGTGGCCCTACTCTACTGTTATTTATTTTCAGACAGACTTACATAGTATGCAATATATTCTATCTCAAGGAAGCATATTTTGTTTCAATTTAAAAGAGTCGTCCTTGAGGATAATTTGAGAAAAAGCAGTTTGCTTCGGCTCTTCTGGTATTTAACGCGCAAAAGCTTAAATTATTTGTACTAATCTAAATCTGAATTCAAATGACAATAAAATAAAAATGTAGGCCTATTCGCCTAACCTTAACCTGCCAAAGAGGAAAGCGCACACGAAAGACAAAGACAACTATTTTCTTGTTTGCGAAAAAAACGCCAAAAAACACTTACACGACATGTCAAGCCAACGATGTTTTTTGCGGTCGATGGTTGTAAGATTGTTGTTTAGACTGCCATTTGACAGGGCGACGCCACGTTCCGATGACTTAAAGGGGAACAATATTTGAATACACCAATGGATAACTGTATCATTGTATGTAATGCATGTAGGCATGTATATGTTATATACCTATACACCTATTGTAAGTAAACTTTAATAGTTATATATTCGTACTATCTACCGAATGCGTGAATAATTAGTAATCAATTGCCCATTGAATGGTGTGACAACACTAAAAGGATTACGACAAGTGTGGTGATATTTATCAAAAAATATCTTTTAGAGCCAAAGAAAAGAAGCAAATGCGCACATTAATTTTCAATGACGACAGAGAAAAAAAAGAATAGTGCAGAAAGCAAGTTATTTTAAGCATCATCAGAAAGTATTTTAATTATGGTTGATAATTTAATAAATGGTTGTAATAAGATAAATAGAACAATAAAAGTGTTTATCTTACCGTTATATTAGCAGCAGTGTGCTAAAATTGTTATTGCAGTGCCTCGACGTTGTTGTTGATGTTGTTAGATAATGTGAATCACTCTAAGTTGACGCTATGGGTTTTTTTTGGAGGAACTCCCCTGACGAGCAAATGTGTGACGAATCAAGTATTTTTTGACAGATGTTTCTAATCCTTAACGCATTTTATTTTCTAATTTAATTTATTTTGGTTAAAACCAGAACATTGAATTTATTCAAGTAGGTAATTATGTTTAGAGTCACACTGGAATGCGTTCAAGTCCTTTGTTTAATTTTCATCTTAAATAGGTTAACTACAGGGAATAATTTTACAATGCAATGCTGCTGCCTTTCCTTTGTTATGATAAAAGGTTAATATTTGATTCCATGTTTTAATGGAATTTGGAACAAATCATAAATCACATTTACGATGAACTTTCTCCAAAAAACTCAATTTATATTTCCCACCACGTTACAAAATTTGCGTTCGTTGAATTGTTTCCATTTAAAGTTTTACTCCATAATAATATTTCAGAAAAAAAGTTAATTAAAAAAATGCACTCAACGTTCCTTCTGAATTTTTTTGACGTATTTACTTGACAGTAAAGAGAAATGAAAGTTTGATCACAAAACAAAACTGAGAAGAAAACAGAAAAGTTAACTTGGTCTCACAACCTCGTGTTGGGTTGTGATGTGTCTATATACCTGTCCCCTTCCCATTTAAAAATGTTGCTTATAATATTCCTTCAGATTAACTCTGTATTTGCCTTTTTTGTGCTTTCAAGTCACTCACACTCTTGACAAAAATAGGGAATACTACCTTACAAATCACAGCTATAAGAGAAAATTTATTTTTGGTGTCGATGGGCGGATGTATTTTCCGTGGGAGGATTTCTATATTTATATCAATTTTTATTTTTATTCTTTGATGTTAAAAAATCAATACGCTGTACTAAATGAAGAATGTATATACTTGTCTATATAAAAATGTAAGAGGAAAAAAGTCGATATATTTAATTTTTCGTAATAAAAAAACGGCGACGACGGGATTTGATGTGTGTGGTAGGATCTTTCAGAGATTTTTTCGCTCGATTTGTCAGATTCTTCACATTTTTTCCTCAATAAAATAAATGTACACTTTACCAGTCGTAAAGAGTGACTGAGAATAGAAGGATTTTGCAGACTCCAATCAAAAAATGGAAGGTTACTTTCTTTGTTGAGCGAGCGAGAGAGAGAGAGAGAGAAGAGGGCGAGATAATGATGATTCAATCTTTCAATTTCAATTCGCTTATTGTATCGATATTTATAGATAATAGTTATATTTTATTCAGTTCATTTTTTCCCTTCTTGCTAAAATATACAATATAAATAAATTTTATTAGAACGAAGAAAGCACTTAATTCACAGCAGAAGGAATCGAGAGAAAAAAAAATATCAAAAAGTAAAATGAAAGAAACGATATTGTATATATGTACGTTTTTCTGCGGAGTTCACTATATTTTTGTCGACCTTTTTTCGCAAAAAGAATAATATGCCAATTTCAAAGGTGAACTCGTGAAGAGAGATTAAAATTCAAGTCAATGAGGAAGCAGCAGAGTAGTAGTAGAAGAAGAAGAAAGGGTTGCTGAAGTTTTTTTTCTGCAATATTCACATTTTAGGTGGTATTGGTGGTGGTAGCAGTAGTGGTAGTAGTAGTACCACTTTTTGTACTTCTCTCATAACACAACACTTCTACTGCTTTTATTTTCCCTATGATAATGAAACAGATTATATTTTATATACTTAAAAATCCTACTATTGACTATACTTTACTAAAAAAGAAATCCTGTCCTTTTTTGCTTCTGATATAGGTATTTATATTTTCTCACTCGTTTTTACTTAACTAAAACACATACTCGAAGAAGACGGCGACATAATAAACGACGGTGTAATACGTATGCACCAAGTATCAATACGGTTTAGTAATGTACAGTGGTGGTGGTGCTAGTAGTATATGTTTTGCAGTATGTTTATTCTTCTTTTTCGGATTTCGGACTAGTGACTCCAAACACTAGAGTAAAAATGCTTCGCACACACTCTCTCTCCCTTTGTAGTCTTATAGGCTGTACTTTTATATACGCTACTGGTGTTCGTCTTGTACAGTGATGATTTTGATGATAAGAATCACTGACTTGCCTTTGACTGTGCGGATTTGTGAGAAGAAGAAGAGAGAGACAGAGCGAGAGAGTGGGCAAAGAAGAAGTAAAAAGAGGAAGGAAGAAAAAGTGGAGAGAGTTGAGCTGCTTGTTGGTATGATCGAAGAGAGCAGAGCAAAGGAAAGAGAATAGAGGACACCAAGCCAACCAAGAAAGCTTTTTTAGCAAGGCAAGGGACAAGGACTTTAACATATATCTATCACTCTCTGTTGTATTACTATATAGTATATAATATGGCAAGTGTGTATGTATGTATGTATGAATGTATATATCCTCACTCTTCCCTCAACTTGTAATACGAATGTATGGGCAAATGTAAATAATGTAATGCAACCACCACCATACTCACAAGCACAACAGCACTTTTACTACCAAATGACCGTGCATACATATACACACGAGTTTCTCTTAGATGTCCCTATTATAATTTGGCAAAGGCAAACTCCCAATGTAGTAGTCGAGTCAAGTAAGTCACCACCAATACAACTGTGTTGTGTGTAGTAGTAGCACTGTCACTTTTTTGTTGGTTTGTTGTAGTCTGTTGGAATATCGAACAGAATGGGGAAAGGAAGAACAGAGAGAGAGAGAGAGAGAGAGAAGTAGTAAAAGTACCTACTATATGCACAACGGGATTTTTAACAGAGAAATACAACAGAGACGACCTGGAGAGAAACATACATGCCAACACGAGCAGACGAACTTTTGGGCACTTAAATTCAGCCAGGGAGAAAAAATATCAAAAAAATAATATGTAATAATATGCCCAGTGACCATGCCATTATATTATTACTTGAAGTATATGGAATGTATTATTCTTATGTACCTTGTGGCCATTGTATAATAAAGAAACTATATATTATGTTATGGTTGAAAGAAAATTCCAATTTGGACTTGCACAAAGCGATAAAAAAAGCAAGAGAGAGAGAGAGGGGAAGTGAGCTAAAAGAAAAGATTACATTGTCTAAAATAAAAAAAACGAGAATTTTGTATAATATGTGGTATATGTATTTCCGTGGATTTTTCTACCTGAAATATATACAAATTGTGTATGCGTATGCAAAAAAAGCTACTGGGAAGCAAGAAGCATTTTTAGGTATATATAGCCGTCATCATCATCATGAATAACGTTTGAGTAGTATCAGAAGGCTGTTTCCAAAAGTAAATTGTATATTATGTGTGTAACACGATACACGTTTTTTTTTGTTGTTGGAAACCATACAGTTTTATCGTGCGTTTTCACAATAATCGAGATGAATGGAATGAAATACAATATATGTACGATACGAGAAAATAATATTATGGCTTGGTTGGATGATGAAGGAGAAGAGGAGAGAGGAATACCTATATTTTATTTTGTCAATGCAATGTACTTGCGTGCATGTAATAAAGTAATGGGAGAACGAAATACCGAATACGGGCGTTTTATACTAGTCTTATACGGAGAGATAAACTTCAAACTTTACGGGAGGAATAGCAAGCAGAATGAACAAAGTTCCCCTATATTTTCTCTTGTTTGCTGAGTCGCCTCCGCTCACTCCATCGATGTATTCCAACAAAGGTTGAAAACCAGGAATTTGTTTAGCTCTGTATATGTGTGTGTATTGGAGACTGGTTATAGTATAATGTGTGCTACTACTGCATGTGGCATTTGGTGATACCAACGAAATAACACATATAAGGTCTCCCTTCATGTATTTTGTTTCCTTTCCTCCTCCGCATTTTAATGGATTAAATTGGAGAAACCTGCATGTACACTAAAATACACAGTAAATGTGGACTATTCGCCAGCATGCTTTCCACCAAAAGTGAAATGCTCCTTTACATCGTGTAGTGTAAGTGGGTGCATGGCAAAGCACTTCAAAATTCAGCATAATATAACTGTACAAAGTGGTGTGGATAGGGGAGCAGGGAAATATAAGACCACCAAGTCGGAACATAACGAAAGGGAGACGAGTGGAGTGTGAGCACAGCAAAAAACAACCTTGGAACTGAGACCGACAACTCGCTCTATAACTTCCTGGCACCGTCCCATCATGATGATCTCTTGCCGTGTTATAAATGAAGGAACGAATATAATGTAAAGCAAAAAAAATAACATTACTGGGTGGTAGTGGTGGGAGTAATAATAATAAATAATATAAATAAAAGTAAAACTATAATATGCTATATTTTTATAGCTATTTTGTTACGTTTCATATGTACGAGATTTTAATGAAAATGTGGATAGAGAGGACAATAAAAGAGCTTTAAAAAAAATTGTGTGTCTGACATGGACTTTGGCTCGGGTTGCTGCAGGCTGCAGTAATAAGGTTTCTTTTACTTTCACATAGGTACAAAGACATAAAATTAAAATAATTTCAAGCAAACATCCTTTTACTTTCGCCCTCTCTCATGAATAGACTTTGCCAAGGAAGTAGATCTTTGTTGTGGCAGCCACACTACAATGTGAAAATGCCATGCTTTGTCTTTTCCACGACTCCCGCAAGAGCTCGACCAAATCTCTGTGGTTTGGTTAGAAAAAAAATAAACATTCATATAAAAGCTTTCCGATGCCAATGTATGCAATCCAAGACTCATTGTAATTCCTTTATTTGTAACAAAAAAGCTTAGGAATAAAAAATTCAGAACCCCATTATTTTTATATCTAGACATGTACATTTCCGCCTCACATGTTTACGTCAATTGGACAGGAAACGAGAGCAAAAGATTCATTAAATGGATGATTTCATTTTACACGAGAGACAAAAATGGAAAACTGGTGCAGTATGTCTGTGTGGCTAGATAAGTGCCTTTTTGCGTGTTATTTTATTATTACGAACAAGCATCTATGGAGAGTTGTTTGGTGGAGAGTGGATGGGAAAACTGCTTTATTACTACTCGCAAACTTTCACCCAAGACGGCATTAATGATGAACTACAAATCCATTAAAATGATCAAAAAGAAAGAAAACTCCAATTATACTTGTAGAAAAGAAGTTTTCCAATAATCGTCGTTTTTTCATCATTTTTGCCCTTTGCTTGATTTTGCGACTCTGTTTATCATGTTTGTTAAACAGGAATATTCAACATAATATATTATACGTTTCTAATCTCATTTCCGTCTGTCATCATCATGAGAAACGGAATGCATAATATAGAGTTGGTTTATTTATTCATTGAGAAATTATGAAAAGGTTAAAATATTATTGCATGGGTAACCTTTTGGTACCATTTCAAATCAATGTAAAATGTTTTGATTGCGGAGATTGCTGAGCATATCCATATACGAATCTTTTGGGAGATGTGAAACGTTAATCATACACTATAGTGAGGTACCACAAAAATCATCGTTTACATTTTGCATCAACCCAATAAATGATGACCATATTTTCTTGTACTATGTATGTATGCATCAAAAAGTCAGTTAACGAAGAAAACCAATGTAGCGATAGAAAGAAATATTGCATATTGCAAAATTATGCGGTAAAGTCAAAGGACCGAAATTCTCGTTACGAAAATTTCTGCGAAATCGGCCAAAGTCAAAAGTACCGTGACAAAGGCACTTTATTTCAAGTTTAAAATCTATTCACTCCTTCAAAGCTTTGTTTTATACCCAAAATATATAGGTTTGTGTTTTGTGACTTTGTGAGTGTGGGTTTTCTTTCAAAATTATCGCCTTGCAGATCCAAGGCGTATCTTTGCAGCAAAGTCAAAAGACATTCACACTACTCAGTCGTTTAGAAGTTAGATGACACAAAGTGCCGGCCTGGCAGACTCAAACTATTCTCCATATGAATTTAATTTATGGAGCACTGAATAAAGATACGAATTGAATACCTATTTATGACATTTGTATGCAAAGATAAGCAATCATGGCCTTCCAGTTCCAATTACCATTTAACCACATTGTATAACTTTTGTATGTATAATTTGCAAACTACGGAATATGCTATGTATGTTCGTGTATAGGCTCTATTTTTTTTAGTAGTTTCCTGTTTATTCCAAACTCCAAACCAACTATTAGGATTCTAAGAATAGTTGCGCAAATAAAATGTTAATTTCACTGCTGGGGAGAAAAATCTAGAATAATGTACTTTTATTGGTTTTCGTGGATATTTATTATTTTTATTTATACATTGTGTGATGATGAGACACAATTTTCATGTAATGCAAAACACGTAAACATACCTTGAAAAAAAGGGGAGATGTATGCCATTTACAACAACAGCAAAACTGCCATTCTTACTTATGAACTTATTATATGAGCAAAGCAATAATACAAAAAGGAATTCTGCGAAATTTGTGGTTGAAAACAAACTAAGACAAGGAGCTAGAGAGTTGATTGAGCTCCTGACTCGATATTAGATTTACTCTGAAGTCTGGTTTCTCGGGGGCTGTTGTTTAATAAGTGAGTTCTAAGGAATGGCATCTACATTTTGTTACACTTTCTAGTAATACTAAAACCAGTCGGGTACGGGTGTTTATGAGCGTAACCTTTTTTATTATTCATTCTTCCAATTTTTCGTCTCATTCATTGGGCTACCAAATACCAAACAGTGCACTTAATAAAATGAAGTGTAATAGTAATAAGCAATAAGTAAACAGCAAGTGAAGAAAATTCCATTTCCTGAAAATTCCATTGCTCCACCTTCGCATCGCACCAAAAAGTGAATACCGGAGAGTAAGAAGCCTCAGCCTCTATATTATGTAAAAGTAAGTTTATCGTTTACGTCAATAAATTCGCTTTTTTATTATTTTATTTTCCTCCACAAAACAAAAATAATGTACCTGCATATAAGACACTCCCAAATATTTATACGCCACATCATCCCCCATCCCCATCAATAATTACGTACTTCATTCATTCAACCTATAACAATATACAAGTCATCTCCAGAAAATTCCATATCTAAAACCTCCAGTGCGACCACCACCACCACTACTACTCTCTAAAAGTTTTCCTTCCTCCAGGAGAAGTGATATGTCTACTTCTGCATGATTGAACTCGTGTGTACACACACAAGCGACAAACACAAGTACACGAGCGTCAAACAGCGTTTTGTTTTTACTACTTTACTACTAATGCTTTCAAAGAGAAATAGTAGTAAAGTACGGTTGTTGTAGTAAGTACGTAGTAAGCGCAGCGTGGCGTGGACGTGGTTGGTGGTGGCGGCGGCGGTGTGGAGCAGTAGAGAAAAAAAAACGCGACACATCAACGACCCACCACCACCTCGCATTGCATTGTGGTGGAGGTGTGACGGGACGTTGGACCCTGTGTCTCACTTTCTGTCTCTCTATATACTCGTTTATGTGCATCTCTGCAGAAATATCTATGCATACACAGGCAGCATGTCTCAAGAGTCAAGAGGACGTAATATTCCACATCCAAAAAATTTAACCAATCCATCCATCCAATCTCCAATTTCATATGGACTCGCACTCCCTAGAGATCTCTTTTCGCCTTTTGTAACTTGAAAGTAGGCTGAAGCCAGAAACATTGTTGTTTTGTGTTTTTCTGTATGTCTGCTTTTTTCTGGTTCTTCCAATTTTCTATCTAAAAAAACAAGTATGTTTGGAATGGGTCGCATAATAACCAAAGGAAAAAAAACAAGCTCCTTTTGACTGTGTGACTTGATCATCATCATCATCATTGCAATTGATGGAAACTCTTTACATCATACATGCATACACACAACAATATTACATTTTTGTCGTCTGCAAATTTTGCAGTGCAAAACATTCATTCCATTTCATGTTATTCAAACACGCAGATACATACATAATACCTATATGTGTGTGTGAGCACTTGAGCACCTACACATATTTTAGGCCATGCATATGCATATCAATTATGCATGTAAAGAGATCTGAGTTAAATTCTGTGTGAGAATGAGAACATCACAGAAGAATAAAAGCAGCGGCTCAGCTTAGCAGCAGAGACAGATTTCATTCATTTTTATGCTTACTACATACATACATACCTTGTCTACTATATATACCTAATAATACTACTGCAAACAAGAAAACCAAGAGACAAGTACGCTTTTGTACTAAATTTTTTTTTCATACTACTCTAAATAACCATATTGCGTACTTACCAAACTTATAAACCTTTTCTGCTTCTGCTGTATTGTATTATTGCATACACAAAACAACACAATGCTCCGGGACGTGTGTACCTACGCATTTCGTCTGGGCTAGACATCTCCTCCTCGTTTCTTGTGAATTGCGTTTATTTCAGTTCACGGAACACCATATCATATCGCATCATAGAGTTTAAGTTTGTTGGAACAACTCTTTTACTCCAATACTCTGCATTATACATACATATCCTACAAATCTACCTATACACATAGGTACCTTATACTACTGCTAGCCTAACCACATGCTATATCCCTTTTCCCCTATTCTCATCACAACATCGCAGTTTTTCTATGTCGGCAGGCACTACTGACTGTTGTAGGAATATTATGTATGTGTATTTGTTCATGTCTGAAAAAAAAATCTGGTGAAACATTCTCGTCTCGTCTGGCTCTTGTGATGATGCTACCCCGCTGGACTAAAAAATACGCTATTCTACTACTTACTACGCTTTTTACACACATTCATTCTTAAATACGGAGATGCAATACTACTACAACTGCGTATGTATATGTACTTACGCTTTTTTACACACAAGCATTTTTTTTATCAAGTATTTGGTCATAGTCAATATCATCATCATGATCAGCATGATCGTAACTCCTAGTTTACTACTTGGTAAATATACGACGACAAAACAATTGCTGAGAATGATGAGATGAGGAGGACCTTTTATTATTATTGTTGTTGTTCCAATAATAATAATTGTTAAACAACAACGATACGGCTATTGTGTGTTTGTGTGTGAACTAAACTCTTCAATGAAAAAAACATTCAAAGTGTAAAGAGAAACAATATTATTGTTATTGCGGCTATTACTATTATAACCTTTTGTACACACACTTTTGTCCCCTCTCTACTCTCATTTTTCTCTCTTGTGCGCAAATTTGCTATTTGTGAGTGCATATATATAAGAACATAATCATAAATTCATACATAACTGCACAATGACGTATATAGTATTTACTTATTCAACAAAAAAGTGTTCTTAACATTATACCAAAAAGTTGAGTGCTATTACTTTGCTGATTTTTAAGTGTATGAGTATTTTCTCCATTGGATTGGAATGGAATTAACTGGAAAACTGAGTGAGTGATTGTGAGTGCTCTTCTTCTTCTTCAATTCAGCAAAAACGTTTTTATTTTCATCAGTCACTCAAGCCAAGTTTAGTAGGGAAGGTTGATGATGAGACAATCATCATTATCTCCATCCTCGTCGTCACCGTCGTCGTAGTTGTCGTGTTCAAGATCAAAACATACTACATAACACCCCTGCAGCAGAGAGATATATACAGCGACAAAAAGTCAGTATTCATAATATTTAATAATAAGCATTTTTTTAAAAATGTAAAAAAAAAAATGTTCCTGTATAGTTAGTGAGTACACGAGAGTCGTTTAGTAGAGCCGAGATCAAGGGGGAAATATGTAAAAAAAAAAACATTCTTATCTTGTTTGCTGCTGCTGTACTTTCTGCTGATGATCAAGTTCCTATACATATGTATAATACGTATATTTTAAATTGAAAGTGTGTGGTAATGTAAGTTATTATGAAGAATGTCGTGTTGTTTTTGAAGTTGGAGAGAGAAGAGGAATGATTACCCCATGGACCATTTGATTTGAGAAGATTATTTTTGTTATCATTCCCTTTCCCCAACAAATACACGTAGTGTTTTTATATGCACACACAAACACGTATGTATATAATGTTCACACTTTAGCATGAAACACTGTTGTATGAATGATTTCTTCATCTTCTTCTGATCACTACGCAGACATACATATTAGTAGTTAGTATCGCGGACTGACTTCACTGGATTTTGGCTACTTGCTATATATTAACAACAACAACGCCATCATCATCCTCATTATCATCATCATCATCAGCATATAATCACAGGACCAAAAGCAGCAAAACAACACACAAAACAGCAACCTTGCATTTGCATACTATTCTTTTGGGTTGCGGTAGCTAGTGAAAATTTGGATTGCATACATAATCGACTTACAT
>JAHZNC010003973.1:0-12038 GCA_027744095.1 Zhuqinia jingwanae | reverse complement strand
CTTTTCTGTTTTTGCAACAAGTTCCACTGTCGGGAATTTTCCGAACGCAAACAAAAGTAAAATCTCAAGCTCATCCACATTGAGTGAGGATGGTTTCCTCCTTAAATCCATGAACAGGGTTGTTCCAGAGAGCTTGTTTTTTAGGAACACAATCCCTGGTATCGGTGGGACATCTTTCGTGTGGTTTACACAAGGATAAGTGTTAGGAAACCGATTATAACTTCCCATTGGTTTTGCCTCATTGGTGTGTACAAATACGTAAAAGTCTGTAAATGTTCTGTTAATTTCCTCATTTGTTCGGATGTCTTGCCACCAGTTTGAGTGGTTGTGTAAAGATTCGGTATCCCATTTGATGAGCTGACGCAAATGTAAATTGGACCAGTCATGAATGTTGGCAAAGGTCAGTATTGAGTTGTAATACTCGTTAAACTTTTGTTTATATTCACTGCAATATATTGACACGTGTCCATACTCATCGTCCCGATCAATGAGTGAAATTTTGAAGACTGGGGACAATATTTCCCGCATGAGTTGTCGCGTGTATTCCAAATCCCACAATATTTTAAGATGGTCCTGCTGTTCACCTAAAATTTCCCAAATTGTGTGGTAAAGTGTATTGGATGATGAGTTGGGAAACTTGGCACATTTTTTCTCTGAATCTTGTATTAAAGTCAAATTGTCGTGTTTCATAAAGCTCCATGTCCCTTCCTGCAAATGGCAACCAATTGCTATATTGCTGGAGTGTAGTAGCTCGATACTGTCTTGGAATAGTGAAGGGTTCCAACCCCATTCACTCCTTCCAAGTAAAATATAAATTGAGCTAATGATGGCGGGAACATCTACCACAAATTCATTTAAGGTGGAGATAAGCCGGGATTGTTTACGAAAGTCAAGGATAACGCTTAAATTAGCTTGAGCATCAAATGCTACTTGTCTAGCTAGTTTAGATGGAAACCAGGGACGAAAAAAACTGGTATCAAGAAAACTGTCGTCATCAATTTGTACTTCAATTTTGTTAAAAAAGCGGGGTAGCCCCTTAACCCAATTTATATTTATTGCTTTCGTGTTAATGTTCCCAAGGTTAAAAAAGGGGCTCACTTTTGTCCGCAAAAATTCAGTATTGTCCGGGACAAATGTGTTTTTGGGGAAAGAGGACACAATAAATATTTCGGCCGCATTATTTTCCTCCTTCCATGCATTTACATAATCGGAGACAAGTGACCTGTAGCGGTTGTTGACTTCATGGCTAATATTTGAAAAATGGGGGCAAATTACCCGGACATGCAGTTTACAGTCTGGGTTAAAACGATGAACAAAATTCCGGTTTTTTTCTAGAAGCTTGTCAAACTTTTTAGAAAACAAGCCGTATGATAATAAATTAGTAAAGGGGTTCATTTCAACTCGCAGAACTGCCAAATGCAGATATCCAAAAATATTAAACTCTGGATCTTGGCCACAACAATTAACGACCGTCTCGTCATATTCCAATCCAATTTTCACCGAAGAATTTGACTTTCGGCTTTGAGGTCCAACTACTTTTAGTTTAAGAGTTAAATAATTTGAAATGTCCATGTTTCTGTTACAATTACATTTCTCGGGACTAGCTAATGATATGGATATGATTAGTGAGTCTATTGACGATCCACCATGGTTCTCGAGTAAGTTAATAATGGTATTGTTGGTCATTGGAGAGGTTTTAATTGTGGAAACAAGTTGGACGTGGTCACGAGAAAACCTGTAAAAAAAACAGCCTCGGCATCTTTAAAAATATATGTATATATGCTAATTTAATTAAATTTGTAGGGAATACTAAGCTAATTTTTTACCACTTACAAAAAAGATAATGATGAAATTCCAAAATTATCACACTTATAAATAAAAACGTCGAACCAGCAGTCATCATGATAAGTATTATCTATATAGCCATGAATTAGAATAAAAGTTATGCCAAAAGTTATTTTGCCAATTTTTTTCATGTTTAAAAAAAATGTTATATCAACTTGCCATTTGCTACAATGTACATTAGTGACGACTTGTGGATCCTTCCATTATTATCATACTCATCCGCATTGAATCCTGTGACGTCAAAAAGTAAATTTTTACTGACTTTGGTGCTGGATTTGGTAGGAAACATGATTCCATGCTCTGCTGCTGATAAACCGGGTGAACTTTTATTTTCCTTGTTGAAGGAAGCTTGTGTGAGATGAAAAGCCAACACAAACCCTAGTGAAAATGCACAGCACACTGTTAGCTTTTTTGACCTGGGTCGTTCTGGAACTCTGGCCATCGCTACCCATCTACATACATATGTACTGTATATTATGTGCATACGCCTTCTAAATCAAAACAAACTGTTAAGTAACCAACCTGAACCTGAAAGTACTTTCAAATTATTATTTTTTCTCAAGGTTTGATTTTTTTTGTGTTATACGTTCAGCTACAGTCTTATGTTTGGCAGGAATATGAATTGAGTAGATTTGCGATTAACAGTTTTCCCATTCCCATCTCATTTTAACAACATAATTTGTGATTTTGACCTTTGTTTTATGAATAATATGCCACTTCCACATTGTGGTTAACTTTTTTGATTATGCATTTCCGATACCTAAAAATGCATCATTCCAATATCCAACAAAATGGAAGAGTAATAACAAATGTTAGTCATTCCATGAGCGCAATAACAGTCAAAAGTTTTTGTTGTAGGATGTGGTCTACTGGAACTGGAATAAGGATATTTTTTTTGAAAATGAGTTTCTTTTTACTTGGTAGTTAACCTTTCACGTGTTCAATAATATAATAATAATATGCATTATTAACAAAAAAATGAAATTAGGTATTAACGACATTTTTACAGCAAACCCATTCTTCAGAATTTGCTATTGTTGGTATAAAAAATATTCTCAAAAGATGACTGGTGATTATGATGATGATCATGTATGATGAACTTATCAGTCAACTGTACAAACACTATACATACATACATTAAACAACCAAGACAAAAAAATTATCCTTTAACACCAACCATATGCTTTTGTTATACTACGAAAAACATAAAACTTGTTTTGTGTTGAACACCCTTATCAATGACCGATATTTGCGTAAGATAATAAACCGAGTTATAATATGTGTATACTTATATTTAACTTGCGTCATTTATATAATATGTAGGTATGTTGGTCGTGGTGGAAATATTGCGTGTATACATCATTTTGCTGCATTCACATGAATTGGCCGGTGAGTGAATGATAATATTTCACAAATGCTCTGAGGATGTGCTCACTATGCACACAAAGTGCAATACATCGTCTGAAATACGCTTGCTTCTCAAAAACTGATTTTCCTTATTTAACTATTGTTATGTTTACTGGTAAAATCATACAGTTCACAAAAAGTTAAAACTTTTCCCGTTTTCGCGCATGTTCACAACTGGAAAGTCGTGAGAGATGATCTCAAAATGTAAAAGTTTGGAGACACAATCCCCTGAATACTTGTATAATAGTGTACGTGGGTCATGATCAAAATTTCAGTGCTAAATTTACAGAGCTTTTGGAAATAACTTTCTTCTAATAAAACCATTCTTCACATTATATCTCATTAATTGGTTCTCGGATTTTTTTTTGTAAGCATGCTACAATTTTTAAATTCACATGTAACAAGGCTATAATATTTCTTTCAAATTGTTTAACAACTTGCAAAAATCCTTGCGGTTAGGGTTGCTACAACATGGGTAATATAGTAATGGCAAATTACTGGATATTTTTAAGCTATCCGTTCAAAATGGGGGTAAAGGCGACTACTGGGTCACCATAAAATTTTGCCATTACTACTATATTAATATTACATTCCTAATAATAAAAAATAATTACACAAATTGTATGAGTTTCATAATTAGATGGGTGGGTGAACAAAATACAGCTTACAAAATGCGACCAGATATCAAAAATACATTAGCTCATATTTTGGAATATTTATAAATACATGGTACACGTTTATTTCCCAATTTGGAATCATCAAATATCAAGTTGGTACATTTATTATGCAAAAACAACTCATTAATAAAGTAACTAAATTTATCTAATGGTCTATACTATCCAAAACCTAACTATAATGCTAACAAATAAGTGTATTATTATGCGGATAATATTTTTATAGGTATACATATTTGACACCACGTCTCTACTACATCAATAGTTACATATTAAATTAAATTAGTTGCAATGAAAGGAGCAATTTTCATTTTTAGTTATCCAACAAAATATTATGCTCTTTGCCGTACAAATAAAAATTAAATTACATCATCATCTTTAGTATTACTTAACTATCATTTCTCTGTTGGTACAATAATAATTATAGTAAAACATAAAATTAATTATAAATAGTTGAGAGACACATTGCAATTATGCTTATACGACTTATACTTTATTTTTTATGCAGTCTCAGTTGAAAAAACCAACTCATTCAATTTAATTTATGTTACATCCCTTTTCCAAACAAAACAAAAAGCTAACGACGATGATGATGCATACCTCCTCCTAATCCCCCTTGTAGTCTATTTCCAGCTGTTCTAAATCCATTTTGAGGTGGTGGCTGTAAACCCCCGCCCCCACCACCTTGCCTAATGTTAACCACCAAGCTGCCGTTGGTAGTTCGTCCAATCCTCCGACGAATATTTGTTGTTTGTCCCGCTTGTAGATAAGCACTTCCTTCAGCTCTCCCAAAATTTGCACGACTTGACAGAGGAACAAATCCCCCTTGCCCCCCTTGCATCGATGGGGGTGGTGGTCCCCTTCCTGGTGAGTCTCTGTGTGAGTAGTGGTGTTGGTGATGGACTGGTGGTTGATGTCTACCTGATCCTGGTGGAGGTGGTCCACCCCCGCCCATTCTTTCCAGGGGATGCTGATGATGATGGTTGGGGGGTGGGGGTTGATGGGGATGACCTTGATGGTGATGATTCCAATCCCCTTGTCCTCCAGCCGGTGGGGGTGGATACCCTTGGTGATCTTGATGTTGAGGGGGAGGTTGCTGTTGGTCATAGTATCCTTCTTGGGCCAGCCAGTCTCTGTATTTGTACCACCATTCCTCCCACTTTATGAATTCGTCAAAGGAGCAAGGTCGATCTTTAAAGAAGCCACGATCCCTGTAGTATCGATATCTAACACCCTGGTCGGACCAGTCTGCAGGACGCTCTGTGGGCTCATCCCGAGCCATGCGTTCAAAGTGACGACGACGCTCGTCACTAGAGTACCTACGTTCGCCATCGTTGTAATCTGGAGTGCGGGGCCGAATCCGACTGAAATTTAAATATTTAAAATAAATTAACTAATTTTAATTAATTGAATTTAACATTTTCATAGCCTGTTAAACAAACAAACAACCCTGTTATCTGTAGCAATTAGTTTACCTTGGCGCCTGTCTTGGCGTTGCAACAGGTGGGGGCTGTCCATCCATAAAAATTTTGGTATCCGCCGATCTCAAGTCTTTGACAACCTTCAGCTTCGTGTCAATCTCATTTAAGCTCAGCAATGGCTTGGCAAATTCTCTTTTATCCGTTTGCGTTGTTTGGGTCAACTTGGCAAAACGCTCGCTCAAAGTCATTTTAGGCTCGGAATCCGAATCAGATGAGCTTTCCCCTGTGCTTGTGTCAGTTTCCCCAGAGTCAGGTGGTGACTTTGACTTTTTCCTCTGTTCTTCCTCCTCCTTCTTCTTGTCCTCTTTCACTGATTTCACCGCAGCCGCTGATTTACTGATTGTGCCACCTGAGCTAGATTTTGCTGAAGCAGTTGTTGCGGTAGATGGCCCATTTTTAGAAGCAGATGATGAGGACTTTCCACCCCCACCCGCCAACTTCCCCGCATCTTGGCTACTACCTTTGTTGGCAGACGAGATTTGCTTCCCCACCTTGGAATCTCCTCCACCGCTTCCACCACCCACTACTGGGGCAGTATTCGATGTAGTTACCTTTTTTTCTGGGGATTTTACAGTCTTTCCTCCACTAACACCACCCGCCTTTTTAATATCGCCTCCACCAGCAATGCTCTTTTTGGCTGCTGATTCCGAGGGGTGGGGGTGGGACGATGTGGGGGGTGGCTGTTTATGAACCAGAGTTCCACTAGCCTTGCTACTCATGGAGGAATTAGATGATACTGATGCTGCCCTTGCCCCTTTTACAGCCTTGCCTTTTTTCTTTTGTCGTATGCTAACATCACTATCATCACTGGAAACTTCTTCTGACACGTCCTCGGACGTGGAAGTTGACAGGGAAGAACTAGATGAGGATGAGGAGCTTACTCCACCTCGTAACTGCTTCCTTTTTCTTTTAATTCTTAGCTCAGCAGAAGCTCCTGAAGAGCTATCGGAATCTTCCTCTGAAGATGAGTATGATAAAGTCCCTTTGCGATGCTGCTGTTGTTGTTGTTGGTGGTGATGGTGATGGTGTTGATGCTGATGACGTTTCCTGCGAGACTTGGCATGCAACTGAAGAACGTCATCATCATCATCTGAGGCGCCTGATGTAGATACAGAGGAGCTGGACAGGGAGTCACTGTCTAGCATAGCCTTCTTTCCTGCAGCTACCCGTTTTGCTGCCTTCTTGGCCGCGGTTCTAGGGCTAGTTGGGCTGGACTGTCGTTTACCGGAAACTGCAGAGCTGTTACCACCTAATCCCGTACGAACTCTCTTTTTTGAGGGGGAAGGAGATTTGGAGTAGTCGGAATGACGTCCTCGGTGAACATGGTTCCTGGAACGTTTAGTAGAAAGGTCGCCCCCACCAGCTCCAGATTTTTGTTTGGATGTTAAAGGGTGATCTCCAACACCTCTACGGTGGTGACGGTCCAAACGGTTGGAAGATGATGCGGCACCATGGTGTTGATGTTGGTGGTGTGATGCAAAATTTCCATTAGAGCCACGCTTTCCTAAAGGGGCAGGGGACCTTTTGTTAGGTCGGGGGTGTCCACGGGGTGAAATGCTGCGGCTTTTACGGGCTGCAAGACGTTTCCTGAGAAAAGTTTTAACCAATTATACTAATTGCATTTTATCCTCCTGAGGGACGGCAAGGGGAATTATTTTTGACTAATGGGTACCTTGCTGATAACTTGGCAGCCCCTACCGGGGATCGTGACCTGGACCTGCTATGAAATGACCTGGATCTTGACCTAGAATTGGATTTAGGTCTTCGGGCTCCTCCTGGAACACCGCGTCTTGGGGGGCTCGCGCTGGTGCTTCTCTGAAAATCCTTCCGGTACAGCTCTTTGAACCCCGAGTGACCCCATCTCTCTGGATGCTTTTCTTCCACTTCCAAAATTTTCTTGTTCCAAAAGTTACTGGATCTGTCGTCCTCTCGTGCTCTTTTAACGACTCTATCTAGTTCAGACTTTTTCTTGGTTGTAATACCCCCTGAACCACCACCAAAACCGCCACCACCGCCACCACCACCACCACCACCACCCCCGCCAGAACTGCGATGATGGGAAGATGAAGAAACACCCACAGCCCCACCCCCATTATTACCACCGCCCCCTCCGCCACTACCACGGTGCTCATCCATCCTTAGCCTTCGTTGTGGGGATGCGGATGATCTTGACTTTAAATGGCCCCTCCTAACATCTCCGCCCCCTCGGTCCCTGTTATCATGTTGATCATGACGATGATCACCACCACCTCCACGGTGACCCCCTGCTCCTCCTCTATCTTCTACTCTACGACTCCCAGCGTGCCGAGGATTTTCATCTCCTCCAAGAGAACCTGACATTTGCATTAGTTTAGATCGTAGAGGGCTACGACCCTCCCCGCCTCCTCCTCCCCCACTACCCCTTTGCCTTCTACTACTACTACTACCACCACCACCACCTCCTTCATGATGGCCATGGCCGCCGCCACCACTACTCCTGATAGTTGGGGATGATCTGCGGGTTCGCTCTGTTTTGATACCTCCGGCACCACCTTGCTGACCTCTGCGTGACATTGTGAGATCCTTCCTGAAAATATGGTAATCTTCAATTAGTCAAAACATTTGTACCCAAACACCACAAAAAAAAAACGAGAAGAGGTTTTACTGAAAAATAATAGAATACATAAATTAATTCGAATCTAGTTGATTGTCCTAAAAATAATTGAAGATTTATAATAATTAGTCGACATTTGAATGAACAACCAATTTACATATATAATCATTTTAATGGAAATTTTTATAATTATTATGATTTGTATTTGTGGGTAGAAATTTTTGTAAGGTAAAAACCATGTTTGCAATTGTCGAGAAGAAGACTGTATTGAGAGAGGAGGACTATGAGGAGAAGGAGGAGGAAAGGATCATCTTTGATCTCTCGTATTATTCTCCTTTCCCCCTCTATCCTCCCCAGAGAGAGAAGATTTAGTATAGATGCATCGGAATCAGACGAGGGCGGAAGATAGACTTGAGGTATTTTTATGTAAAAAACATTATGATGATTTTCTTTAGGCCAGAAGCGCTTGTATGACACTTCAGCATGAAACTCCCACCTTATCTTTCACCATAATTTTCTTCATTTTTAATAGCATTGATTGAATTGAATGATTTTTTTTAGCATTTTGCCTCAGTTAATTAATTATTTTCTAAGTTCTTTTCAATAGATACACTTTTTAATGATGATTGATGATATGCTGGTGATGGGTAGAGCTGATGGTGAAGATTTTTTTGGTGTAAGATGAACGAATGGTGGAGTTGAAAGGTGATGATCTCAACTTTATGCTGATCATTTCTGTCACTGTCTGATCTTCAATTTTTGCATCCTCCCATCGTTAACTTCTTAAAACTTTTGTTTCAGAACATAAGGATGGAAGAAACATTTACTGCCCTGCTCTTTTCTTTACAAAATTTGATGACGCCTCAGTGGTCTAAACTCTCAGATCAAACGCTGTGGTGTCACAAGGTCGACAATGANAAACATTTACTGCCCTGCTCTTTTCTTTACAAAATTTGATGACGCCTCAGTGGTCTAAACTCTCAGATCAAACGCTGTGGTGTCACAAGGTCGACAATGAAAATAAAAAGTACATCTAGTACATCCATTCCAGAAGCAATAGTGAGGATATTCAGGAATCCTGAATCAGGATACGGTGAATGGTGACGATAACGGGCATGGATGACCACTGACAAGTTTATGAAGCTTCCTTGCAGTTGTACCAATCATCCAGATCAGAGTTGTTCCCTGTATCCTGATAAGAGGTCTCTTCTTGCCTTATCGAGACTGATGACATGTTGTTCCATGGAAAAACTTGCATGAACTTCATCACCACAAATGACTGTGGACCGTGGAATTAGCTTCCTCATTAGCTGCTCAAGTAAACTAATTATTATCAAGTTCCAGTAAAATAATACACAGGTAAACTTGCTCCCGTCATCATGATAATTTTGGCTTGATGATTTCCATCCACCTTCTTAAATTTGTGGGAAACATGAGAAAGCATGATTGTAGGTGGAAGTGGTGGAATGATTTCTGTTGAACGCTGCTGCTCTTTCTCGGATTTTAAACACATTTATTAATCGTTCTTGCAATAAATTTTAATTAAAGTTCCAATATTTTTTAAAAACGAAACCACTTGCATCACGTTTTCACTAGTGTCATATTACCCAAGCTAGTCCCTTTACATTTTCACCGCACAACTAATTAACTAATTATAGGAGCAAAATGTTAATCAAAACCACTGAGGAACGAAAAAAAATTAATGCATTCAGGCATTTTTTTATAGTTTCTTTCTGAAGATTAAATTAACAACATCAAAAATAAATAAACTAATTTTTACCAACGTAAAATTGGTAGAGTCATATCTCATCTCACAGGAAAATAATATGATTATGAATCAACGCTGAACCAACAACTATAAAAAGCAATAACGTTTTTAATTAATCATAAAAATCATATCACAGATATTTTGGTAGTTGATGAGTGAAAATTAAAAACACTACTTTGCTGACACACACAAAAAGATAGAGTAGAAGAACTGGTCAAAAACGTTGATTGACCACTGACCACACACCATAATTCATTTCAGATCAAATACCGATCGAATACCAGTTTGCAAATCACATCAACGATCTATCGGATTGACGATGTTAGATTTAAAGAAAGTGTTTCAATTAAATCGAAAATTAATGATGCGCCATCAATCTTAACCATCAACCTTTTTTTACAAACTTAATCTAGGAAACTTATTGCATGCATTTTCATTTAATGCACACAGAATGAAAGCTTAATTAAATCGCGCTAATAATTTTCATGTACGACGAAAATTCACGGATAAGTCCTGATAAAATTGAATGTTCATTTTTGTTGAAGATTTAAACAGTAATATACCATCAAATGGTGTAATTGTAATTTGTAATAGTGTTTCATTTCAATATTGAGATGAGTGTTCATTTTTGTTATCGTAGCAATAACATTATATAATTAAATCAATAATATAATTGTCCATTATTATAAATATTTAAGGTGGATTTTTAGATCATAATCATAAATCTCTCTTTTCTACCTTGTCACATAACACCACCTTCAACACCAAACGAATATATATTTTTTTAACTATAAATTGTCTATATTTAAAAGAAAACATATATAATTAATTAAAATTATATACCACTACGCACATCAAATAATTATAATTGATAATTATTCTTTTTTAAATGAAGATTAAGATACAAAGATCTTATTGATTTTTTTTGTTGAATTAAAGTTGTTTGGTAATTTTAAAGAGATGAAGAGAAAGAAAAAAATATGTATATTTTTGTGGTATTTACTTATTCTTTGCACAAAAAGAAAAATAAACAATTTTTTAAACTACAATTAACTTGTATTAAACTCTTACCAGTTAGATTGAAATAATTTTACACTGATAACAAAACTTGCTTGAAGATGACGGACGATTGACGCGTTTCACTTAAATAATGTTGCGCGATCGAGATGATCCTTGTTTATTTTTCCCAAGTTAAAAACTTTATATATTTTCTTTTCATTATTCTTCAATTAAAATTAATAATTGTCCTGTAAACACATGCACAACAACAAAACTCTTGTTGAAGAACGATTCACATCTACCTACCATCTGTATAATTATTCCAAACGTTCAATTAATCAACTTCATTTATTTATCACCTGAGTAGGTATTTGAGTGTCTAAGTTGGATACACCCTGCATAATAATTAATTACACAAACATAACTATAAATGCACTTTTAAACCTATTTATTTTTATGTCAGTCAACAACTCACACTATTTTCAATGCACCATCATCATCTGCATGTTGAATACTTTTTGTAAGTCAGTCAAAAAGATTTAAAAATGGGTGTATTTTTGTTTTGAACCAAGTATAGTTTTTGTTGACGTGTGTGTGAAAAAAACGAAGGGATTAAATATTTTTATTTTTATCTTTCATCATCATCATCAGCAGTAAATCTACAGATTTGTCTACATGTAAATATGTGGGTATAAGAAGAAGAAGCATAGCAATAGCAGTAAAAAAAGTGTAATGAGAATGAGCAATGTAGCACAGGCAAATATGCAGTTCAATACCTTTTTTCTCCGTTGTTGTTGGTTGATTATTTACTTGACAGTACATGGGGAACGTTCATAGTATATGTACGCACCAGATGTGGGTCGGCAGCTTTTGAAGCTAGTAATAATAATCATCATTAACAGTTGCCAAATAGGCAAGAGGTAATTGAGTTTGTTGACTAAATAAAGTACTTTAAGTTTCGAAGTACTTAATTTATGGACGTTCCCAATCATATAAATTTTGTTACTAGTGCACTTAGGTTTTCTCTGAGCTTTGAGATGATATATATTATATTAGAGCGATTGAGGATGGATTGAGGAGCAGGCAGATAAATAAGCAAAAGCGAATATAAAATCATTGCACCAGAAAAAAAAAACATTGAAAACAGACGAGGAAAAAGAATAGACAGACAGAAAATAGAAAAAATGCCAGGCCAGTGTGCAGTCTAGTCCAAATATGTGGTTCATTTCAGTAGAGTAGAGATTTAAATTCAATATTAAATTAGTAATCAC